>JAPMNZ010888773.1:0-10960 GCA_029875035.1 Pomatoschistus microps
TTTTTTCAGTTTTCATGTAGTTTCAGAGCCTGATGGAGGCTTGATTCGGAGGCTCCGAGAAAACAAGCAACTGAGCATGTGCGCAGCTATGAGCATCAGCGCAATGATTGACAGCTCTTGGCATGACAATTGAAAATTGTAATTCATTTAGAGTTGCATACTATCACAAGATATTCTTGTACAGCCCTAAAGAACAACAATAGTTATCTCAAAGGACTTAACAAAACCATTAGAAATTGCCAACACAGATCTGGGAATCAAACCCATAGGGAGTTTGACTAATATTCATGAATGTTGAGAAATGTCTATGAATGTCATCACCACAGTCCTTCTGGTCGGTCTAACAGACTCCTGCATCAGGGGAAAAACTATTATAACCATGGATCTGTAATAACACCATGATTGGGTATTACTAGATTTTAGCCATGTCAGAAAATGATGTGGCCCTGTCTTGTCAACAAAAACAAATCATTGAGATCATAAACACAGTTTGCCGTGTCATCCAGCCAACTTCAGCTCCATCATTAAAGGCATTCTGTACATTGTCGTAAGGCTCAAAAACCCTCCTAATCCTACTTGAATTGATTCTGAATTGAACTGAATTGAATTGTGTCACAAAATTCAATATGTGTGGCGCTAATGCAGCTGTGGTGAATGTGAATGTGCAAATGTGAATTGATATTGAAGTATAAAGTATGTGACTGAAATGTGCTTTGCTAACAGGGCACCTACTGTTTCCACAAAGGTTGGATGTTGTGGGTATTGTTGTTGTTGATGTAATAATAAGCCTTTTTGTGTTTCTAATGCATTAGTTAAATTACTCTTAATAAAATAGTCACATCTACTTCATTTCATTTCGCAATTCACAATTTTTAATTCTTGAAATCCATGGGTTCAAACTTGTCCCGCACTAACGCCGCCAAACAACATGGATGCTGTTTTCATAAATCCAGATAGCAGAAATGCTAACTTCAAGTCATTTTCTCGAAATAGTCAAATATGTTGGATCCTGGGGGTTAAGTATAACATTGTGAGTGAGTGATTTAAAAGAGTACACATAACTAAACAGTGCTCACCTGTGGTCTGTGAGGTAGTGAGGATGAGGTTGTCTTCTCCTCCATCTGTGACCTCATAAACGTTAACCGTGTATTTCCTCCCAGGCAGAAGCTCATTGATGTTGACTGAGGTGGCTGTGTGAGGTAGATCTGAAAGGGGAAAACAACGTATCCTATTACAAATATTACATTTTTAAAAGTCTGTACTGGGGTTATGCTTATGTATAGTACTTTTTTCAATAGCATTATTGATATTACCATTCATCCCAATTTTTGGAAGCAATACATAATTGATTCAATTGAGTTAATGTGACAAGACTCTGTTCTGTTCTTCACATTAATACTGGTTATGCAACGACTCTCTTCTCCAGAGTGTTTGGGGCCTGTGTCTTGTCTGTGGGAATAATAATAATGTGTCTTGGTCTTGTTTTGTATTTCATTTGTGGATAAAATTTTTTCTTCAACCAATTCATTTTCAAACCATGCACATGTTTTCTTATTTGCTTTTTTCCCTGTGAATAATTGTTTGCATATCTCGTGCAAGTTTGAAATAAATGAAAAAAATACAGATTATTCCGGACAATAACCTGCAGGCTCTGATTTTTGGAAAGAATTTGAATGTTCTACTTACACAAGCCGCACTGGATTATGAATTGCACCTATCCCAAGTCGTAATACTGATAAATGTTGCTCAAAACGAACTGAGAAAGGCCGTCACCAGAGCCTTACCTAGAATGATGGGCTGCCCAGTGCCCTGTCCCTGTTCGTTGAGCTCATACTCCACTCTGAATCCTGAGACCGTGTCGGAGGCTGAGACCCAGGAGATGACGAAACTGCTGGAGGTTATTTCAGTGACCGACTCGGATGTGTCCACCATGGGAGGAGGAGGGGTGGTCTCTCCGTGAGACGTAGCCACTAAAATGGGACCAAACACAAAAAGAGAAAATAAATAACTGGGAGCAGATACTTCCTGTCTCCGAGAACAGGACACCCAAAGGAGAAAAGCTCATAAATCGCATGGGGAGGTCTATGTAATATATACTGCGGAGGAAGTTACTACAGACGGGTCACGCTGCTTTGTGTAATCAAATGAAGCAGGGTTTTTAGAAAGGATCGTTGCATTTGCACAGAAGGGGTGGGCATGGCTCTTAGATCAAATCATCAAGCAAGATACATATAGTTTCAAGAAGATTTAGACATTTTAACGATGGAAAAGTCATGCTTGTTTATGTTTAAAGCTATTGAATATCAGTATTTGAATCAAAGATTGCCTTAAAGCTGGGGTCGCTAACTTTCAAATCCACAAAAAATGAACTATAAAAAGCATCCAACTAAAGATGCTGGCTCCCAAACCAGTTTAGTTCGGTCACTAGTTTTCACAGATTTAGATCAGATCAGGACCTGTCTCTCATTACGAATCAACTCACAGCCCAAAGGGTCATATAGTGACTCAAAGGGCTCTTTCTTACAAGTTTACAAATGAAAAAAACATGTTTTCTAATAACATGAATAGGATGTTGTGAACTATGTTTTACTTTTTTCTGTTGAGACACAATATGTTAATTATGAATCAAAAGTTAGGGACCCAAACTTAATTTTACATTGGAGAAAAGGACATTGCACTCAACACAAACAAGTGGGGGAATCTATTAAATCTATTGAACTATCCACAAACTATTTTTTAATACAGAGATGAAATGGAGCTGGATCCAAAAGAATATGGCCGTTGTACAATGTATGTAGAAATGTATGGGAAACTACACACTATCTACCCAAAACATAAAAACAAATAAACCATGATAAAAAAGGACGACCACACTCACATGAGCCGTATGTTGTGGTGAAGTCGAAGCGAGTGACTTCTCGGCGTCCGAATCGCAGAACGCTGATGAGCTGGCCCTCGTAGGTGACCCCCGGTTTCAGACCAGAGATGGTGTAAGAGTTCAGGTGTCCCGGGATGATCACCTCCCTCCAGGGGCTGCTGCTGCTTTTCTGTTTCAAAACATGCAAGAGAGGAATTAGCAAAAGCAATAATGGAATCAGATAGAAGTGTATGAGAGGTTGGGCCATGCATTCATCAGATCTTAATTTTTGACTGAAATGTAGGCCGGGTTTTCTTGAGTATGGGCAGATAGCTTGTCTAATTTACTTTGTATCTAAAACATATTACTATTTTGCATGATTGTAAGAAAGAGCCCAGTGAGTAATTTGTTTACACTTTGGGCAGAGAACTGTTTAGAATCTAATCTAAAGCCGCTTTAGAGCAGTTAGCTAAAATACTTTTAGAAGGATCTATTTGTTTTGTTTGTATGGATGGGTGTTGGGAAAATACATGCAATTTTAGTTATTTCTGTCAATATGAAGTTATGAGTAATGAATTTAACATATACAAATGAAGTACGATTTAAATTTTTTGTTGTGTACTCACAGTCCTCCACTTGAGCACATACTGCGTGATGTGGGCGGAGGCGGGGGCGTTCCACTGGATGGGGTGGGAGTTGGGTTGGTTTCCAGATTCTGTGATGATAACTTGGACAGGACGGGCTCCACCTGGGACACACAGACATAAAATGAAATGTAGAAACAGGTCTGCGATCCAAGGACAAATGTAGCAAAGTACATCTGCTTTTTTCATGGCAGTGGTTAGAAACGCAGGCTGTTTTATGTTTGATTTTTTTTTTTTTAAGACACTGAAACTACGTATATATTCAGATCTATGTAGTAATGCACTAACAGGATCAACAACCACTCATCTGTTGGTAATAACAGGGAAAATGTACATAATGCTTTTTTCAATTTCATGTGATGTTGAGAAGAAATATGACCACAGAAAAACCTCTTTGTGAAAATCCTATATGATTCTAAGGTGCTGTTTACACACGGACACTGCGACAGTAATACAATAGAGTCGGTATCGGATTGGCCTTTTGTTTACATGAGGACGGTGTTCCGATGAAAACTGTTTCCAGAGTGGAACAGAAAAGAGACGCTGTGATGGGGGCTGTTTGAAGTAAAAGGTGTGAATTCCCTGCTGCGATGACCTCAGCACCTCCCCCACGTATATTTGGACATGCGCAGTAGTCGAGAACAAACATAAACAACAACAACAAACATAAACAGCAACAAAACATTATGGTATTGCACGAGTAGCCAATTTGGTTAGTCCACTCCTATAATATAATCTATGGTTCAATCTTGTAAAACACTCCAGACCGTGGTCATTAGCCACAGCAAAGTTTGAAATTATACCAAATATTGCAATAGGATTTCGATGAAGTATCTATAACCAAGCAGTTTTGAAATGCCTCAAAATGCCTCTATACGAGTCTAAACATCTGGTTAGCATATGTGGGCTGTGTGGACATTGCATTAGCACAATTTGGATATCGTTGTCCAACATACGCCTCTCAACACTGCGCTTCTATCGGGTCTTAACGGCATGAGAGAAAAGTTAGATGACTTAAAGAAACAAAACCAGGGATTCCAAATCAAAGCAGTAAACCAGCGATAAATCTTCCCTTTATGCACACAGAAGTCATATGGCACGCAGACTGTGTTGATAGCGCACTGGTAGCTCCTATAAAGACCTTTTTCAAAACCGCTTTTCCCAATTCCAAAACCTGTAATCTTAGTTTCTGAGCAAGTGGCGCGGTTAACCAGATGCTGCTCGCCGATATGCAAACCTCAAAAACAATCTGGGACCAATTAGGGATTATTACAGGCCCAGAGAGAGAGCACTGACGGAGCAGAGGGGACTGCTTACTCAAAGTCAGATGTGAAAGCGGATATACACTTTGCATTCAAGACTTGGTTTCACAATCAGGATTCGTATCAAAGTGGATCATTGAAACAAATCCAAGCAACAAGACAAGTATGTTTGAAAAAAAGCCTTTTTGGGCCATTGAATTAGGCAATCGGATCATATAAGAAGGATTCAAATAACAGGCCATTTAAAACTGATTAAGAATTTGTTTGCAACTTAAGATTTTTAACAGATCTTCAAGGCATTATTTTCGAGAAGTACCATGCTTATGTCGGTAAATCATGATAATAATGATAATATTAATAACAATACATTTTATTCTTTAGGCGCCTTTCTAGATACTTGGTCGCCTTTCATCACAAGTCAAAAGTAAGCATAGGTCTGAGTTTTGAGGGTGGATTTGAAATTGAAGGATGATGGACTAATATCTGCTGTATATACGTCCTTTCAATCTATGTTGTTTGTCCCAACAGAAATAGTCTTCTAAAAATAAGATGATATGAACAAATCTTCTTCATTAGACGTTAGCCTTTGCATTCTTGTGAGGAAGGGTCAGTATTTGACACTTAGGGTTGAGAGCAGGTCTGGTCCTTGTCCTTTATCACTTTCCTTTCTGAAAAAAACTGATGTCGCAGATGTTGCAGAGGCCAAAAATATCAATGCATGAGAAAACCAGTGAAAAAACCAAACTGTTTTGAAAGCGAGAAACTAGATATATGGATATTATGACATAGTTAAGTTTTTTATGGCTTCAAAGTTACCCCAGCTTCAACATTATTACCAAATGTCTCACACATTCGCTGTATAAGTCTTTTCCTTTCTCACAAGAGCTACTGTGCTAGACATAACTCGATGTCTGGCAGATGCAGAGAATAGTTACGGGGCAATGGACTTGAAAGTGCCCCTCTCAAAGTACCCCAAACACTATGATATGGACTACGGATTGCGTGTCAAGATTAGATAAGCACAGACACTGCAAAAGCAAACTGCATTTTTGCACAGATCCTATCAGTGCATAGTGAGACTTTTAAAACACAATCAAAATTTTCTCCACTTTGGGTTTTCCACTTTTGCCTTTTATGGAGTTTTTACATAGAAGCAGCTGACTTGGCTTGAGGTCTGCACAGAACCTTGCGCTGCCCTTAAATCGTGGTGAACGCACTTTTTGCTCAGGATCCCAGCTGGTTGTCATTACCACCACTTACAACAGAAAAGTGCCCTACATTTTGTATCTCAAGTCGACCTGCATTACACGGGGCAAACAAGCAACAGTTCTGGCTTACGTGCATTGAAAACGTCAAATAAAATACTTTTGATTTTCACATATGTATTATGTCACTGGAAACATGTTTTGAATAGGTTTTGGTAGAAGTTGGAGAAAGAACATCTATTTAATCAGTTACTTTGATTATTCAATCTTAAACAGTATATTTTATTATTTATTTGACCTCTATTGAATCAGTAATCTCCACTGAGATTGCAGAATATCTCAGTGGAATATAATATGCAAAGCAATTACCAAAAACAACCATGCTCTTTATTCAAAGTACACAGCGTCTTCACAATGACGGAAAACAATCTATTTCTATCGCCTGGCAACATGTGCCACCTTCAGCAGTAGAATAACTTCCTCAACTACATCCTCCTCAGGCTGCCACAAAGACGGGAATGAACCAACATCATTCTGTATTTAACAGCAGAGGTGAAAATGGAAACTGAAACTACAGCTGTGGTTTGGTTTGGATGAAGGAGTAGAATTCTCCTCCGTTAGCGAAGCACATGTAGCATTAGTCGACCCGCCGCCATTTTTGTTTATGTTCTCCTGCGCATGTCCAAATCTGCGTGGGGGAAGTGCTGAGGTCATCACAATTCACATTTTTATCTCCACACAGCTGTGAAGAAAAAGGTTCTCTGCTCTGTTCCACTAGAGGCTGTGTCACTCTCAACGCTTACGTTTTCCCCTGTAACCCTGTGTTCATGTAAACAAAAGGCCAATTCTACCGTTTTAATCGTTGCAGTGATTCCGACTAAACAGGACCTAGTGTTAGGGGTAACCGCTGCACCCGGAGGAAACCTACACAGACAGGGGGTGAACATGCAAACTCCACTCAGAACGAACAGAAGGGAGAAACACTGGACCTTCTCACCCTATTTTAGTAAAAAGTTAATTTCAAGCTACAAGGATTTAATTTTTTATGCATCTTTGACGCAACATCAAGATGGAGTCGGTGAATGAAATTGTCCATGGAAAAGTACAAAGTAGAAAGAGACATAAGGCATAATTTTCTTTGTCAGCAGCACAAAAAGAATTGCCAAATGGATTAGGAAATATGCAGATTATGATTTGTATGGATTGGTTTTGAAACAATATCTTTCGTTGAACTTGTACGGATCTCTTATGAAGCAACTGAAATGAACTAAAATTCCCTACAGTTTATTGAAATTTGGGCTACGCTGTGATTACGCTTTAGTGAAAATCCAATCATTCTTACTTTTAATGTTGATTCCTTTCTGTTAAAACGTGTTTGGGTTTGGAGTGAAAGACGCACAAAGAGCCTGCAGCGGTTTGTTCAGCTGTGGCAACATCACGGCGACATGCCCCATGCAGGCAGGAACAAAGACAGGGGCCCCAAAGAGGAAATCACACCCAACCCATCTCAATCTGGTCGACATCAAAGTCAAAAGGCTTTGGCTCGAGTAAACATTTTCACTGCAACATTTGGGGAGCGAGTTGTTAATGCCGGCAATGAAACTGTCAGTCACAGCATTTAAAGGGCCAGAGGATTTGCACTACGCTACAAAACCAAACACAATTCAGCTTTTTACGACTCAACTCAATTTATTTTTGGTATAACGCTGAATAAAAAAAGCAGGCCATTCGGGGTACTTTACTTTAAGTTGTCTATTTGCTAACACAGATCAGAGAAACAAACAGTTCAAACACGGGAAATTTAATGATGACAAAGAAGGAGTCCAATCTACTCTTTCTTGTCCATATTCAATTGACTTTTTGAGAGTTAGAGAAGCGTCTTGTAACTTTGTCTTAGCACTCAAACTTTGTAGCTGATCGCAATATTACTATAATGTTTAGCATAAGGACAGGTAAACAGTAGCATGAAAGCTTTTTGGACTCCTTACCTGGGTAGGACTGCTGGGGCTCACAGCTCAGCTCCCCGATGCCGTTTCCATAGCAATAGCACTTGTACATGATGCCGTGAATAAGTTTGTCCCAGGACTCTCCGATCTGATAGAAGGTTCTGGTCTCTGGCTCCTGGCACTGGTCTGAGAGGAGAAATGAATGAATAAAGTTCAGTCATTAAGACGTACTACCGTATTTAAACTTTTGTCTCATTACAGAACCTTCAAAGCCATCAGCTCAGTGCTTATCTTATAACAAAAAAACAATATTTATCATTACTGAAGTGGAATTTAAACAAAACAATGAAAGAAACACACAAAAAGCTTAATCCAATAAAGAAAAAATTATTGTGACTAACTTTTATGTTCAACAAATGTATATTGAAAGACCCAAAAAAAAACAATAACAAAACTCAAAAACCCTCTGTCGTAGGTACAGATAAACATAACAGGATAGATCCAACTTTTCAAACTAAGGAAAAGTCTTTATACAAGGACTAATTTAGGAGTAAAATGACCAGAAGATCTTTTTTGAGCTGTCTGCATATTTGCCATTTTTTGTCAAAATTGTCTCATTGTATACTTGCCTGACAAACAACATGATTAACAAATATAAACAAAGCTAGCTGACGTAATAAACGCAACAATACATGAAAGAAATTTGACATTTTTCTCCTTTCTCCAGCCAGGCATCTTTCATCTCTCTCTCATAAATCAGATATGTTAAGACGTGTAAGTAAACAATATGGAACACACACATGCACACACACACAAACTCACCGATGGCGTCGCACTTCCAGCGGCCGCGCCCTTGTCCGAAGCAGGTGCAGTTCATAGAGTATCCCTCCTCGTGTTGTTTGGTGAAAGTCTGGTTCACTTCATAGGTCAGACTGTCCACGATACACTGGTCTGTAAGAAGACAGAAATTTGACCAATGAAATAATATTGTGGCTGAGATGGAGTTTATTTGTGTATTTGTCAGCCTTGTTTACAATTGTGTGCTCCTAGACTTGTTCGAAAGAATATTGTAATGCCACATTTTAACCATAGTAGATGTAAAAAGATAAAAAATAGGGTAATAATTGGATAAACAATCATGATAAAGTCCCTCAATATTTAGAAGTGATGGTGCAGTTCTCTGTTTTATTTGTTTATTTTGTTGTTTTTAGTTATATTTTTATTTTCAAATTGAATATATGGTATTTTATTGTTTTTATTAAATTTGTTTTTACTTTGTACATTATGTTTTACTCATTCTATTTTCATAAACATATAAATGTATTAAAAAAACCTTTATATTTAAATGTTTGACTGTTATCTGTGCAGCTCTTTGGAGAATGTGCTATATGAATAAAGTGGATTGGAATGGAGTACCACCAAGCTGTCGTTTTACTCAATTGTGGAAACTGGACTAAAAACAATTGTTGTTTTTTATTGTGAAGGTGGAGAAACTATTGTCAAAGGCGGCCAGCAGCACTCAGTCCCTCCCCCACAGCTTTCTGATTGGTCGCAATAAAAAAAATCCTTGATTGGCAGCTGATTGGTCTAACTACCCTCATCCAGCAAATCTCCCTGGTGATGCTTATTCCAATGGGAGGGATTGTTCTTGATTTAATATAGATGATACTTCAGGGTCATATGGTCAAAAATAGGTATTCTTTTTTTTTTTTATAAAGTGGCAGACATCACCTTTAATCTGTGAATAGGCGACACAGCTCCACTCCCCTCTGCCGTTCCCGACGCAGGTGCACCTCATCATGTGACTCAGGACATCATGGCGCTTGTCCCACTGGTCGCCCACACGGTACATCACCCCCTCTGTGGTGGTGCACACTTCTTCATGAGCTAAAAGCAGAATAAACTACAGTTAGAGCTTCTGTGTTAGCAAAAGGATCACATGCAAGACTCTTTTCTCAAAAAAGGGATTGAGAAACAATGAAAAAGTCTTGTTTATTCCCACCCCCAATTACAGCGCCGCTTTAGTAGTCGTAACAATTGTACTTATAACAGCTGTAATTGCTGCACAGAGGCGGAAATGGAGCGTCTTCTCTTTGTAATTACCAGATATAGACTACAATTATTGGATGGCACCTGGGCCCAATGGAAACATCCTGAATGGAAAGTCACAAACAGCTGTGTTGAGCTTGGATGCATGACTGCGTGTGTCTCTGTTATTAACGGGTACAGATTGTAATCAAGAAAGAAAGAGAGAGATGTTTGTTGGATGGACAAAACAAGAAGAAACACGTCCCATTTGAAAAGAACAGGGATATTCACACAACTCTCTTTAAAGAATTGCTCTTTATTGGCAGTGTATTTCCTGGGTGTAAGTAGTCACAGAATGCACTGTAGGAATGTATGGACTGGAGAATGGTGACATGTGAACAGGGAAAGGCCTCCAACTGGGACTCTGAGGAGCACAGGGACTGGCCTCCTGGTGGTGCCCAGAGTCAGGACTAAACAGGGGGAGGCAGAATTTTTGCTAGTCTTCCTGAAAATGTGTGACGAACTCTGTTTAAATCCTGCTGAAAACAGTCCAGTCTTGCTGTGCAGACAACTAAAGGATTTTATCTTCACTCTTTAATACAGTGAGTAATTTAAACCAAATACTTAATAATTATAACAAGCCTGGCCTTACCACACCATCGTACTCATTTCATTTCGTACTTAAGTCTGAATATTCTCTATTGACTCTGTTAACAGGTGGGAGGGGTTAACTCCTTTTGCAGATTAAAACAATTGGATCTGTGTTTACTGTGACATATGTAATGCACCCGAGTGAGTGAGGCATTGAGCATATAGCCGAGCTTTAGCATTTAGCCTAGCTCTAGCCATCTCCTTTGCCACTAAAGGAGCCCGTGGGGAGTAGAGCCACAACATCTTTGCAGCAATGACATTTGCTAAACATTCCTCTTGCTTCAGCTTCAATTTCTTGATATCTGGAGCCAAACCAGAGCGGATTACTTTACTATCATTCGCCGTCATTGCCAAACTGCAACCAGAA
>JAPMNZ010888810.1:0-18813 GCA_029875035.1 Pomatoschistus microps
AAATGGAAATTTTCTGTATTATTATGATGAAAACTGTATCTGTCACATCTTATTATTTCCAAATAAAATATGAATATAAAAAAAAAAAAAGATAATGGAAAACACGCGGATACAGCAAAGTAAAAATCAAGGAAAAAACTTTTCTCATGTCTGTCTCTCTTTTTAAATAACCTGCACAGGAGGCCATAAGCCTCCTGTGCAGGTTATTTATATTAAGCACGCAAAAATATCCTATACACTTGTAAACTGCTATGTAAACCGCAGACTTCGAGGTCACTTGCCTAATTACTCGAGAGTTGCAGTACTTCTATTGAATATGGGTTTGTATGCGTATTTGGAAGGTCTTGAACACAAACCATTATGCTTTGATTGAAGCAGACCTGGCAGAGTATTGTCGACTAATTGGACCAGATTTTTATACATCCTACTTATTTAGCACTTTTTTGACACTCAACCTTTACAAAGAGAATGGGTTAAAATATAAATCTAATAAGTATAATTGCATTTTAGATTGACCATTAGAACAACTTAATATTGGTGGTTGATTTCTGGGTCAAATTTGCTTTACAATTATGAATAGGATGCCATGATAGCATATTGGCCAAATGGGAAGATATGGCCAATTAAATTGCTATGTTGAAGTGGCCTTAGATCCTCTGTCTGAATGTGGGGACACTTGCATCGATGCCTAATGCAAAGGGCAGAAAGCCTTTGCGCAATGTTGGTTTTGCATATTGGCTATACAGAGCCGGCATTGGGTGTGGCGCTCTTCCCCATAGCTGCATTTAGCCTTTATCCGCAGTCAGGAACTAAGGAGAAGGAAATGTATTGCTGAATTACTGAAGTCACATCAGACGCTAAAAGATCTCTCCTGCCTAGCGGCCTCCGAACACCCGTCTGTATCACGGCTTAAATGTTGTGATCTTTGAGTATTCACCTTTCATTAATGTCAATGCAGTGAAGGCAGAGGCGGCAGAAGAAAGCCTCTCGCACACGTGCAGCGGAGATAGCGGCGTTTTGACAGTAGTCTTTGTTTGCCGTGTCTTGGCATGGGGTGTTACTTATGCAGCTGTAGGTCACATTTGTTTCAAACTGAGATGTGGGGAACTATAATCCAGAACTGCTTTGATGTGTGGTTATGGGTGTGATGTGATTAGAAAGGAAATTGCAAATGTGAACTTGTAGTAAGCAAAAAAGACGAGGGAAAGGACATTGATAAAAAAGACAAGAAAAAAACGACATAAAAAAACTGAAAATATAGATCTTGTAAATCCATCGTCTGTTGTAAAGCTAGAATTGTGAGACCTGTTGCTCATTAGTATATATTCCGTATACAGTATATACTGTAAATTTGAAAGCTCAATAAAAAAATGAAAAAAAAAATCATACACTTTTGCATTTAGTCCACATCGCAGAAAGCATCGCTCTGTGCTTCCCTTCACGCAAAATCAGTGGTCAGATCAAAGACTGCAGGCTCTGATCGTTCCATAAGTTTATTTAGCAATTGGCAGATTCTTTTTCCTTCAAGCAAGAAAGCAGAATCAATTGCATATCAGGAAAGGAAATCAGAGAACAATGCAAGTAAAAACAGAGGGCAAGTTAAAATCTATTTAATAATTCCATGTGTAATATTGTACACAATATGAAATTATTTTTGAAATAATTGAATACAATTCTATTGCATCACCAGAGTGGAGAGAAATGGGATGAATTGGGAGAATATCAGGACAAAGGATGACAAGTGTCCAGAAGGGACCACCTTCTATGCGCCCTTGACCCAAGCACACACAACAGATTCACACAGACTCTAGTAAAGGCTTTGTCAGTGACCTAGTTGTGTTTTGGCCTAACATGATCAGAATTTAAATCTGGAGAGACTCGAAGAGACATAACAGGGGTATTATGAGAAGTGTATATTAGTTTGCAATTAACTGACACTTGCATACATTAGTACATAAGACTCTGAAGAAATGAACAGCAATATGAAAAGGTATATTATTATGGTAATTAAATAGCTATACAAGAGATCTGGCCTTCCGTAGGTCACAATGACCTGATTGTGTTTCTGCTAGATTGTGTATCCGTGAACTTAGTGGCTCTGGTGCCACTATTTTAAAGATTAAAATTTGAAAAAGTTTTAAAATCGTATATTGTAATGGTGGAATCGGATTGGTTTCTTGACCATGATTTGCATTGATTGATTGCACTGACGTGCAGTCAGGGGAGTCCTGCCATCATTGGAAACACATAACTATTTTAATTGTAATATATAATTGTTTTCCACTGTCCTATGCTTTTAATGTATATTCGGCACGGTTCCGACCAGTTTTGATCATTTCTGAAGTTGAAATGACCGAAATCCTGTTTTTCCTATTAAAAGAATCAAGGTGAGGCAGCGCTCATACGTGCCTCACCCCAGATCGCTCCCTCACAGTGGACTGAGTGCACTCAGCTCGTGCTGGTTGATATATTGCTGTTTGTTTCTAATACCCTGCTTTGATAACATTTGTTATCTTCTCAACAACTTCTCATTGTATTTAGTAGTGTATTGCACGTATGTGTGTACTCTTTATATTTATTTCTTTCGATCAGAGTAAAATACACTAGGAAAAAGCTCGACGTGAGGCAGGCAGTATCTGTGCCTTACCACTAGGGGTGATAGTGAGTATAAAGTTGATACCAGAGTTGCTAACAAACAATCAGCCCAATATGCTATTTCTTTTGCTGGAAAATTGATGATTTTATTGAAGATTTTTTTTCGCAACTGGACTTTCAATCAAAGCAAGAAATAATATAGACTGAGAGACCACCGCTGCACTTACGAGGTTAGTCCGGCCGCGGGGGAGGAAATAGTCAATCTCTGTGTTTTATGTTGAACATTGACTAGATAGCTGCATGAAAGTGCTTCTCCGGAAAACACTGATTCAAACAGTGCTCAAGAGTTCTGCAACTTGTTTAAATTATTGTTTATGTTCCTTGCGTCTCTTTCTCTCTCTTCTCGCGTCTCTTTCTCTCTGCTGGCGTCCCTTTCTCTCTCCTCGTGTCTCTCTCTCTCTGCTCGCATCTCTCTCTCGCTCTCTCTTTCCTCGCGTCTCTCGCACCTGCGCTTCTTAAAGATGTTGTTTGATGTGGAGCAGAGAGTCAGCAGCTAGATTTGCTGTGAGACTTTTAAAAGATTATCTTTACAGTATATGAAGTTTGTGGATGTTATTGCATTGGCGATTAAATGCTATTTCATTTGAATAATTATGGTAAATCTGACTTTTAAAGTCAGTGCCTCCCCAATCACAAACCTCACCGCACGTCACTGCTTGATTGCTTAATGAGCAATACACTTTGTGGCTGAGGGAGCTGCCTGGATCCATGCTGTCATGCAGTAGGATATGGGAGAAGATCATCCCATACATGTACAGCCAGGCGTTATATTCTGTATTTGTTTATAGTGCAGAGAAGGGATTAAATATGTATTTCTGAAAATATGTTGAAAATATTGAATAGCTATTATAGAGAAGGGAATATTTCAGAGCGTGCCGATACAATACATGTTTCGATAAGCATGACATGATATGTGATATCTAGAGGACTTTCAATTCAATATGATTTAATACAATTTATTTCAAAATTAAATGAAATAATAAAGGCCCAATTTCTGACACTCTTGATGCATTTATTTTCAACAAAAAACAAATTGTTACATAAGTTTATCAAAACAAAATCTATATATTAAAAACAAAACACTATTTAGTTGTTGTATAAATGGGTCAACTGTTTTTTTTATTTTTATATCTGCTGCAATTTGCGGAAAGGGAAATTATATAGAACTTGGAGGAAACTGTGTGGTTCCAGTTGGCCTTATTAAGTAGGCAGCTGTGGTTTAGGCTGTATACCTAATCCTAAAGTGAAGTGGTGGCTTTGCCTTTTCCCTCCCCGATACCATTAATGCCCAATGTCCCAGAGCAAGTCTAGAGATTTCCTTAAAATTAAACTTGCAGAGTGGCTTTGTTTTTTACTCCGGTCCCCTGTTGATTTTCTTGAGTTTCTCCTGTGGCTTTTAAGAGCAAAACAATATTGACCAACAATATCTTCCACATCAACAACAGCCGCGCCATTCTCTTCCCTAATGGTAGGAAAATCAATAGGTAACGAATGGGCTTATTTATATTTCAAGCAATGATGTGCTATCTTGTGGCTTTTGTGACAAGTTTATTGCTGTGGGGGAGATGCTGAGAGTGCGCACCATGTAACAAAGGGAGAGATGTGTGTAGGTTGTATTCTGCACTTCGTCTTTCTACAGACTCGGCTGCACCTTGGCTATTAGACACAGCGACCAATCAGTCAATGCAAAGACAGCTCTCGGGCTCAGATCCCCCTCGGTAACTCGCCCCCACTATCAAAGTGTGCTTTCAAGTCAAATCGGTCCGAGTGCCAGGGAAGAGATGACCTGTCCCGCGGATGGACAGGACTTCTTTGTGTTTCATAAAGGGGTATGACAAGCGCAATCAGCTTTTCACAGCTTTTTGACCATGTTATAGCTCTGTTGTCATTCCCACTGAGCAAAAACCCCATCTTTACACACTGAGCGACACGGACTGGTGTGTCAGAACAACTCACCATTTTACCCGCCTGGTGAGGTAGTCTTTTTACGGAGTGTGTACATTCCAACCAAATAAAGCAGTAATTTGGCAAAAAGATGAATGAAAACATTCCTTTATTAAGTTAATAATATGATTGAATATACAAATACATTGCTCCACGATAAGCTTGCCCCAGTCCATTACTGTATAATACCACTCCCTGTAATCCAGTATACACTGTGCTGTGACTTAAGAAGACTTTTTGAACGTCAGAAGTTAGTTTTGACTTTTGACACGTTTCTGTCTTGAAGTCACTACCTTGCTTAATATGTGGCCTGAGCAGAGTTTGTAGGGCTTTTCATGTAACCACACTTCCACTGACATAAAGTGCAGACCCATCAGGACTGAATATATAACTGTCCATTTGGTTTTATTTTATGACAGTTTAAATATTGATATTTTTTATCCTCTAAATATGTGTAATAATGAGCCACATATATGTATGTTATGTCTAAAAAACAGATTACAGCTGTAATGCGTCTATAAATCAAGACAAATGTAGAACACCAAGGGTAGAAGAAGCTGTCCTCATGAATGTTACATAAAAGTGCAGCATCATTTAGTGGGTTACGCACATGGATAATATTGGTAAGAGCTTTTTGTAGGGTGGCAGTGGCTATAGCCTAATCATTGGTGACATTACAACCTGAGCATGACTGTTTTTCGCTCTCCATTACCTCTGTACTCATGTGACTGGCAGACGGGTGAGGAAAGCCGGGTGGGGAGAGGGGGCTTCTGGGTGTCATGGTGCGTGCGTGATCGCGGACCTATTTGTCGTTTGGGCAGGTGACACGGAAAAGGCAGGGGAGACGTGCTGGGTCTCATTTAGAAGTCCCTTCTACAGTGCCCTGTGCGCACTCAAGCAGCCCTGGCACTCCCTAATGGAGCATCACAGCTGTGTCATGCCAAGCCATGCCCTGCCACGTTGCTCTCGAGAGCTGTCACTGCGCAACACCAGTGAAATGACAGCTAAGTGATAAAACTGCCTTTTTGGAGGCAAAAGCTAGTATTGGGATTGATGCCATTAATGAAAAAAATGCAGACCTGAGTGTAATATGTAAACATTTATTTTTGTGTTTACAATAGCATGAGTAATACATACGAGAACAAAATAAGCAGAAAAGGTATGAGCTCCTTGACACTTTCTATGCAGAGACCTGACTCCAGACAAACATTTCCCTACAGTTTACTTATATCTTATTCCTGTATGTATTTATGTGATTGACTTTAGTTGCCCTTTATCTCTTATTAGGTTTCAGGGCTCCACTGTTCAGTTCCCTGTAACCGTTCAGTTCAATAAATCCATTTTCAATAGGGCAACTTTTGCTGTTTGATTAGGTAAACAAATCAGACCGAGACAAGGCTCCGTATTCGAAGTGCACAGCATCTGCACCACGACGGAAAACGAAAACTATGTAGTTCTAGATCTGTGTTGGGGAGATTGAGGATTTTGGATGCTGTATGTGTGACATTAGTGAGTTTATTTCTGTTGGTGATGAAGTAACAGAGAGCAGTACAGGAGAATGGGTTGGGTGATTGGGTGGGTCTGTTTAGGGAATAATTCTAATTTATTGGAAATTAATTCAATTGGACAATTGTATACAACTGTATACAATTATATGCACATGAATTATTATGAAACATATGTTAATAAATATAAGCAGGAAATCTATATTGGATTGCTATTGGGAATTGCAAAGATGAAGCTCAATATCAGATAAGGACATACTGTAGCAATCCTATTTATATTGGGGCAAAGTAATAAAGACATGTTTAAAGGCTCAACAACTTAATTGTATTTCATTTTTAAAATAATGTATATTTCTGAAAAAAACACACAGTACTATTGAATACAGGAAGTATTTTTTCACCAATGACATCATATATAAAGTAGTCCCTTCAACTGGCATAACTGAAACCAGTAATATTGGCATCATTGGAATATTTAAACCAATGATTAAGGGCTTCAAAGACTTGAATTCATATCAGGAAGCAGTGGGCGTGAGCATGAGCGGGTCTAACCCATGCTTGTGTTCAAAACATGGACTGTAAATATGAATGGACGTAATCACAACTATCTCCATCGTTGAAACAAATGTGCCACCACTTTCACCTTCTGTGGCCAATTTCAAAATGGTCCGTGGGAAAGGAAAATGTTGAATGAAAAAACACATTTCATTTGACGAATGCCTTCAAAAGTCCACAACGGCTAAACTAGTCTGGTACTAGAATATACTCCCCTCAGTATTGTCACACATCTTGAACGTAGTGTTGGGCCAAGAGCCGACTTTTGGACCATCCTGTAAAGCCGTTTTCGAGATGTAAGAAGACGCCATACAAAAGCATTGGGTAATTCTCTGTCTGTATGTCAGCGCACATGCTCATGGACCTTTTTTAGCCAGGAACCGCCCCCACTGGTTCAAACGGTTTCACTATCTCATAACAATTTGAAAATAGACTGACATTCACTTTAATAATTCTGTAAGAGTCCATCGAACAAAACATACTTTTCAACAACATGTGTTTTTGAATGAAGGATTAAGGGCGGTCTTCTCAGTAAGGGGAAGATTTGAGTGAAGCCTGCAGACTGACAGCGAGAAGCTAGAGGCTAATAGAGCTAATGTTGGGATGAAGTGATTGAAGAAATCACAATAGTGCCTTGGCCGCAGTGATTGGCGTGGGAGCTGCCCAGGTGTCTAAAAATACACTCTATTTGTTCTACTTTTTCACACTTTCCTGCACCCATCTGAGCCAAAGATTTTTACAGTCCTTTGTGAGTCATCCAACATGTTAGTATTGTAGTATATTGAGTTCACTTGCTCTAGATCAAAAGCAGTATGCTGTGGCGTGTATCCTGAGGCAGTGAAAGCTTTCAAGTAAATACTTGCATTATCAATATTATTCCCAGACACTGTTTCTTTTTTAATTATTAAACGCTTTTCAGGACATTTTCTACAATCTAATCAAAAGATAATCTCCACTGATTGGACGTGTAAATAAACTGCAATGCTGGCAGTTCCAAGTTTTACATCAGAACATTCCTGGCATATCTCTGCAGAGGTAACTTATTGGGAGCTCCTTCAGAAAATATTTAAATATATTTAAACTTATATTCAGCATTTACTTTGACATCTCATATTTTACACTGTGAAAATACCTCTTATGTTGTAGAAAAAGTCATGTTTTGAAGTGTTGGACTGAGAGCTTATTGGATGAGCATAAGTGGCCTTTCGTTAAAATGCTGATCTACAGATACAAACAAATCGGAAAATACAACAGTGGTTAAAAGTAGAAACTACATTTCACCTTCACACTTACAAATAGACAAATTAACAAAACTAATTTATGGCCAATACTTTTTTAGCAAAACACATTCAATGGCATCATGGCTGAATAAGTATGGAAACTGTGCAATTTAGCAGAAGGGGTGGGGGACTGTGTTTGTGATTGATCCATAACAATGCTTCCGTTTTATACAGCACTTCCTTTGGACGCTTCACATGTCATCATTATTCATTCACAGAATAAACAGTGGTGATAAGCTACTACTGTAGCCACAGCTGCCCTGGGACAAGGAAACCAGTATGTGCCATCAGCCCCTCAGACCACCACTAAGCATTCACGCACACACAGAATTCATACTGGGGAATGTAGGTGAAGTGTCCAGGGACACAACAACAGTTTGATACTTTACAGCCGCCCCACCTTGGCACCTGGTGATTATTTAAATAGCTATTACTCAGTGATTATTCTTTTTTTTCTTTTTTTTTTTTTTAAACTTGCATAAACTAAAACTTCCAGATACTTCTATAAGCACTGCAGAATTGGTCGGATGTAGAAAAAAATATTATCCAAATAACCTTTAACCCTAGTTTAAAAGTGTCTGAATTTTCCCCCTTAAGAATTAATGCAATGTCAGTTCTCAACACCAAAAGATGCATTTTTCAAAAGCCTATAACGCAGAGGTTGTATACGCATAAAGTAGTTTGAGTCCGAAGTGCGGTGTGCAGTCCTGACCTCTGTGCTGTGGGGGCTTCCTGATGAGCTGCTCCTTATGAAGTGGTGTCATTAAGTAGCCAGAAGGAGCAAACGGGTGATTGCGGTGATTTGGCAGAGGCTCTGCTCAGGCCGCCTCCACCAATCAGAAGCCTCCGCAGGCCTCCTCCAGCTCCACTGCAATCACAAAGAGGCTGCTCCACAGAGACACCGGCGTTTACACACCCACACACTATTATGGCCCTGTCACGCCGATTATCACCTTTCACCTCATATCAAGCAGAAAATGATCAAGGGTCATATACTTTATAGATTGGAGAATATTATAGGTATTGATCAGAAAGTATGTATTTTTCTTGGGTGTAAAATGCGCGCAATCATTTAATAGCATTTATTACAATGATTTGTGGAGGGTGATTAAACAAGGACCTTTCTATTTTAGAGTCAATACAAAAAGGGGTTTGGAATTATCTAGTAGAGGAAATCTATAACATATTTGCAACAATTTGAGCAAGATCATCATTGATATTTACTGGTGCCTATCTATGTGTGGACTGTGTTGTGATTACAGGTTTTAGAGCATAGAGGCAAATTGAAAATAGTAAAGATACTTGTATATGCAAATATGATGGAACGGCGTATAGAGAGTCTGTAAAGGTTGAGTACCAGATGAAGCTATATAAAGAAATAAAAATGATGGGACAACAAACAAATCACAACATGAATACTTTTTGAATTTTAAGAGACCAAAGCCATTATGGATAGAACACTAAAGAGCTCGAACATCTCAACCGCAAAGCAAAACCCGGATAATGATTAAGTGCGACGAATGGAGCACTAAATTGATCCTCAGTCGGTCCGTCCCAGAAGCGGTTCAGGATCTGTAATGAGAGTGGTGGACCGGGCGCGTACTCTGGGGCCGTCTCCATGTCTCTGTGTGGACCAAGACAAGTTTGTTTCTCAAGGTGATTGTTGCAGTGATAAGGGAGAGGCGGTTATTAAGGGTGACAGCAGAGGGGCTGAGAGGCAGAGAAGCAGGGGCTGACTGGGTAACCTTGTCCCCATCCTCCCCTGGCTTCCCTCTGGATGAGCATCACGGGCTGGATGCGGATGCCTGCTCAAACTCGGCACAATCTGCGGGGTGGAATTACCTCGGCGGGCCCAGGAAAAACTAAACATGATTTCTGACCTTTCCTTTCGGTGTTCAACAGTAACCTTTGCTGATCCGCCCACGATAGCCGCCTCTCGCGACCAACAGCAGATGAAGCAGAAAGAAGGTTAAGGTTTTTTTGTGTGTGTGGCCTTATAGTTAGGGGAGTACGAAGTGTTTGTTTATGTCACCACACATTCCGTTTTATTATTTTATTTACAACTTTTATTACTAAGTATGTAGGTGCTTGGGCCGGCTTTTCCTTGGCCAATCCAAATGTTGATTTGGCGAGGTGACCGATGAAAAAAATGTAGGGATACTGTGTCATTCAAGCTGGGGTACCTACCTCGGACTAACTTTGGACGCAAAAATGGCGGTAATCTTTCAGTTATTGTACTGTATATTTTGTTAGCAGTGGGTTGCTTTTGTACCATTTCATCAGTGATTGCTGAACAGCTTAAAAGCAGTTTTGCTAATGCTAACTAATGCTTACCTGCTTTGTCACCATCTCACACACGCATGTATCCGCGGCAGTGTTATTATGGGATGCATGGGCGGGTCATTTCTACACATTCTACAATTTTGACAGCTCTAATATAAATACATTGAATTGAATTGAGTGGAATGATTAGTTATCATCTGCTTTATAGTATAGCATTTACTAGTGCATTGACAGCCTATGTATTCCTGTAGTTGCACTTCTCTCGTAGAGTCTTAACAAATGTAATTGAAATGGGCCAAAGCTTTAAGCATTAAATACTCCATAACAATATGCACATTTGGGACATTGCTCTGTTGTCTTAGCAAAACCCAATCCATTAATTTTTCATTTTCAGACCACAGCTCATGCAATAAGCTTCAGCATCAATAGTGACAACATATTGTTTTCTAATACGATGAAGACAGTATGCTGTGCTCTAATTTGTTCACCAAATGTATAATAAACATAAAGATAGATAATAAATAAAGAAGATAATTAAATAATTTGTCAGGTTCAATTCCTAAAATGCTCAAATGTCAAGTTTGGGATTACAAAGAAATGATTTGTACATTATTACAATTCTGTGAAAGCACTGTGGCTTGCCCCTGCAGCTTGAACTTGAACTAAGTATTACAACATTTTTCAAGTCCAGCTAAAGCCATGCATCATCACTCCGCCACTTCACTGCAGCATCAGCAGCCCAAGCATCAGTATTATCATTAGTAGTTTGTTAGATAAGGCTAATTGATCTGCACCTAGACTACCTGCTGTATTAGTTGACTGTTGTGATAGTTCTTCCACTGAGTGTGCATATCTCCTCCAGCCTCAGCAACAATGGCACCCTCAGGAGCTCATCTTATCCCTATAGAAACCATTTCATCATCTCTCCCCTCTCCTACCGTTTGTCTCACTGCGTAGCTGTCTGTCTTTTACAACCCACTGGGCTTCAAAATAAACTGCGGTGCACTGATGTTGGGGTAAGTTTAGAGGCTTACGGGCATAGTGACCTGCACATCCAGCCCGGGTTGTCAGAGTTAGCAGAGTGCGCTCTTTGCCGCTGTGTACGAGTATTGTTTGTGTAAGTGCACCGTGGGGGATTTGGGCTCTGAATGTGCGACCTGCAGCTAGTCTTACTGTTGGATTAGCTTTCCCTGATCCCTCTGCAACCTGTGAACATGCTCCCTTACTATTTCAAGATCTCTCCATTTGTGCTCAGCCAAGCACATTGCGACAGTAATCTATAGTTTTCTTCTCTCTAAAGAGAAGATACAGTGTTCAGCTTTTTGCCGTGCCCTGCTGCCCCCTCCCTTGAGTTGGTTCATCCATGTTTTCCCAGTTTGTTTTGCACCAGGGCTCTCTCTCTCCCACTTACACTTTCTCAGAACAAATTCAGCGCTTTCACCTCTCTCCTCTCTGCAGCCGTCCTTCCTGGCTCTAACTGCCCCCTTCTTCTCTGAAGAGGATCAGTGGAGCTTAGAGGCCTTCCTACTTGCTTCATTATAGCCTTGCTCTGACATAGGCAGCTTGTCTCTCCTCCAGGAGACAAAGGAGAAGAACACTGATGTTTAAAACATGCAGCATTCTGTTGTCTTTTGTGTCGGATAAATTGTTAATCAAATTCCAGTGTGCATTTTTATTCTATGTTTTTGCACACAAAAGAGAATGTGAGAAAGTCTATGTCAATCTATATCTAATCTCTGCTCTCAATTTAGATTCACAAACTTCCTTTTTTTTCTCACTTTTCACTGTATAACTTATTTCCTCTTGCTCCCTCCAGCCTCTCTCTCCATTCCGTCACATCTCATTGAACTAGTGCAAAGCTTTTCGCTGTCCTTCAGTTGCACTAAACACACAAACACAACTCCCCATGTGAAGGCCAGCTCCTGCAGAACTGCATAAAGACATGTAGAGTGAGTTGTTCTTTTTATCACACACATACACGTCCCGCCGGGTGCGCCCTTACATTTGCACGAGACGCAGGAAGTGCGTGCAGAATGTATGTTTGCCTGTTTGTCCTGTGTGTGGGTGGATGTGTGGGCGGCCGGCCTGCCTCCATAATGCCAGAGCCTGTTTCTAATCCCAGCCTCCACAGTGGGCTGCAGCTCTTGCTGTGCCAGGCTGCATCACCAGCAGAGCCCAGCTGACAGCAAGCCTGCTCCTCTCAGCAACACCTCGACAATGGTTTAAGCTAAGAGAGAGCATGAAAGGACAAAATGTGCTACATTTATACATAAAAACAAAACCTTGCCTGTGATATTCATAATGTAAGGAAACATTGAGGAGCTGGAATTTTTTATCAAAGCTATGGAGGATAGGGCTGCTTAAAGAGTGGTTAAAGCTGTTTTATCCTGTGTAAGGACATCAAACCCTCTGAGGATCTCCCTCCAAAATGAAATATCAGCAGCAGTCAGTGCCAGTCATCTGAGTGCTGAGTGATGGAAAATCAATCTATTTCACATCAGAGATATGTGAAGAGAAAACGAGGGAGACAAGTCGCTGCTGGCTTGTGCCTGCACCTTTTTAAACAAGTCCAAACAGGAGCTTCTGAGGAGGCCTGCGTCACTGCTGACGGTGACGATCCTGATGCCGGTGGCTCAATGTGTAACGGCTGCTGTTCTGCTAGATTAGGTAGGTGATTGGCCATTAATATTCATTTCACAGTGTGTCTTTGTTAGGCAGCAGCAGGGGCTGATGGAGTGTTTGGATGGATTCACTCACACAATATTCTTGTTCATTTGTCTCAGAGGTGTGGTGCTCTGTACAGTAGGCTCAGGAGGCTGGGATAGACTGGTCCTAAAGGCCAGCTCTGTGTGTTCTTATTACAGCTGAGACTGGAGCAAAGGTCCAGACAAAGCATCAGGTCTGTCCCAGGTGGACATGGACCTGGCACAGGTGGTCTCTGCTGTCCCCTTGTAATGAGATTAAGGCACTAATTAGTGTGACTGCGTGTCATTTGTGTGCACTGAGGAAGATGTGGCCCTTGATGATCGGCCTTTCAGAACAGAGCAGCCCTGCTCCGGCCCCAGTGGGAAAGCCATGAACATAATTAATATCAATTTTACTCTTGGGATAGCAGAAACACTGGTGACACAAAACTACTTGAACAACTAAGGGCTACAAAGAAAGAAATGAGATACAATTATGAATTTGGAATAAGAATGAAATATATGTTCATTTATAAATATATAAATAAGACTGTTAGGTCTCTACAGTTGCTCTACAACTAAGCTATTGAGGTGTCTGAAGCCTCCAGGGCAACACTTCGACCTGTTCATTTAAAATGATGGGCAACACTCAGGTCGGTTCTATCAGTCATCTGTTCCTCAGTAGTGTCCCCTCGGCTGCTCAATAAGAGGACCTCATAGTGACCAAAGCATCCAGGGAGCTCTAAAACTGGCCACTCACCACCAAGTAAGAGACAGCTGAGTGTCATTGTTAATGTGGACACACAGCACCACAATGGCAAAATCAATGGAGCTATGGGGGACATCAATCTTGACAGCACAAGACCCCTTTGCTTGTCTCGCCACCTCTTGCTCTCCAGTGCTCCCAAAGAAAACCAATGGATGAAAAGAAAAGGTTACGGCATGTGTTTGTCAGCCAGCCAATTGGTCAGCCATCTAATTCACTCACAGCAGACGGAGATTTGAGGGAGAGCCTCTGAAGTTCGCCACAACAGCTGTATGCATTTGGCACCTTGCTCGTGTTTTCTCACTTCATGTTCTTTCTTCCTTCATTTGGATAAGGAGGCTCTGACAACGGTTCATAACATATTTTTGATATTAAAAACAACCAAATTAAAGGTCTTGCCTTAGATACAGAGCTACACAAGATGCCCTCTAAATAAAAACAATGCATCTGGCAGTGGTTTTGAAGGATTCATCCTGATCCCATTTACATATATGCAGATGCGCTGCCAGTAAATGAAAGACTCCAAAAACAGCAGAGATCAAAGACGACAGAATTAAGGCCAAGTAATGAGGATGTTGGCAAGAACCCTGAAAACCTATTGATTGTTTGGCAAGCCAAATGAGCTGCTGCTCCCATTTTTCTCCCCTCTATAACATTTACTCATGTTTTAATGTACGCACAGTGAGCAGCGTGGGCAGTAAAAGGTGTTTGTAAGTCTCCAGCCCTGGTATCAAGCCTAATCACTATCTTGTTTACAGCTACAATATAATGTACTTGGGATAGAGAACAGAAAAAGGAGAAATGCAGGACAGCCCATCACTGAGCCACAGCTTTCAATAACGCACTTGTTCAGACGCAATCAATTACAGCCAGTACAAGGACAAGATGAGGGCCCAAAGGAAATGACGAATTTACAGCGTGTAGAATTATAGCCAAGCAAGAGGGTATTCAACAATCTAATATTTTTCAACATCTTCAAATAATAGGCATTGAGTCTGTGTAAAAAGTAAAAATTGGACTTACCTCCACGGCTCTCGCTGTCGGCGGGTTTCACCTGGATGGGTCGAGTCATCTGGAGGAGAAAGAAGAAGAGAGTTAGCCCTGCCTGAGCTCTACGGCGCCACTATCCACATGAGGGGAGCCCCTTCTCAAACTAACAGCCACCCTGCAATGCTGATCAAAGAAAGCCCAGGAAAAACACTACGCGGAGCAAAGTTTACTTGACATAAAGCCAATTTTCACCACAACAAGTCCATATTCTCACACGAGGGGTGATAAAATGGAATGTGCAAGTTTGAACTGAATTTAGAAACATACATTTATTATGGGGGTGCAGTGTTGTGAAATTGTCTCCAATTGATCTGTTTAAATTGAAACTGATATACCAAAAGATAGTAAATGTTAGTTTTTATCTTGATTTGGTAAAGATTTTCTGTCTTAAAGCAAAATGTGCCAAGCAATTTTGTTTCAATGGCAGTAAGTAAAATCTATTGGTTTCAAAAAAAAGGCCCCATGTTATATCCATGTAATTCGAAAACACTGCTTGAAAGTAATTGTGTCTTAAGACACCTACTGTAACAGCCTACAGTACATCATCATCATTCATTTTTCAGTTTGTTGTGACTCAGGTGTTATATTCTATGAAGAAAATTGTAGTTATTTTTCTTATTGATTTTAATATTGTTTTCTGCCATTTTTAATCAAAGGGCTGAGATGTAAGACGTAGAAAAAAAACACAACACTGGATTGGCCCATGTCTAATAATTCAAGTAATTACTGATGTCCATTTTGGGTACTCTAGTTCATCCACCTCTGTCCCTTATGAAATAAAATATGTGTTTATTATTTGTTCAGGAGCCACATTGAAAAGGTTGCCCTGGTTCTTTTATAAGTGCAAGTGTGTGTGTGTGTGTGTGTGTGTATGTGTGTGTGTGAGAGAGACCAAGTGGCCAGGCAGTCCTAATAAAAGTGAATGCAGCCACGGGAGGGGAGAGATCAATGTGGGCCTATTGATCCGGGCCCTTGGGCTGAGCAGAGTGTCTGGCTGGGAAGGATTCTCTGGTTAGGAGGCTCACTCTAATCCACTGGACCCTGATAAGAATGGCATTGCCTGGATTAGATGCTTCTGTCATCGCCGTGGTCTTTGTGTCACACTCTCCTCCTTCCTCCTGCTTTTTCATTACTGTTGTTCATGCCTTCAGACTTACTGAAATATATGTAGTTGTGTTCGGTGGGAGAAAGTTTGGAAAAGTAGTAGTGAGTTTGCGGCCAGGCAGACTTCCTAGTCCAGTGTACAATGGTCCATTTATGTAAATATCTGTATTTTTTTCTCTGAATAAAACAGAATCCTGTAAACTTAAAGCAGGGGTACCTACATTTCAAAACTAGAAATATCTAGTCTGTCTAACTAGTTTCTGGCTCTCAATACAGTTCACTTCTAAAACTAGTTTTGAGTGGACCACCCTTTCAGGGCTCTTTCAAAAAATATGCAAAAAAACTTGTCAGACACCATGTTGGGGTCTGATTTATTCACTGATTTATTTCTGTCAATAAAAGATGAAAAAGATGAAAAACAAAAGGAGAGATCTGCAGCAACGCTAACATAGAGGTGAAGCTACCAATTACATGCATAGGCCAAGTCTTTGTTATAATTTGGATGATCATCAAAAAAAAGCTGTGAACCAACTAACAACAAAGGCTTGATATATCTCACTTTACGTAACGCGTAATAATTAAGTCACATGATAGTTACACATTGTAAGATGAATTACAAGTAAATGGACTTTGATTGTATTTTATTTTTCATGAGTACATAAACATGTAATCCATTAATCATTATTACAAGTATGATCATCCGAAAGTCATTCAGAAGCTGATGGAAAACAACATTCTTGTCATTCTTGTCATTCTTGACGCAGTTTGCTGTATTGACGCAGTTTGCTGTAGAAGTCCATACACATGTAAAGATGTTACTTATACCATTACAATTCACACACAAAAGTATGAGCATACAAGGTAAAACTTATTTAACTTCATAGCTATTATACAATAAATAACCAAAATAAGACCAAACCAATCTCCCAGCCACTTTTACTATTTGTGGCTATATTATCATACGCATTCTGCTGCGTACAGTTTGTGATTGCCAGACGCCCACTCCAAAACTAAAAACAGTGCATTGAGGCTTCTCTTGCCTCAGATACCTGTCGTACGCATATCTCCTTGTTTTTCTATGTATTTTCTGTTCGATCTTGGTGGCAGCTTTGGCAAAGGTCAGATTTAAAGATGGGACAGCCCTATAAAAGCATGACACGTTCAAGGAGAAACACCATAATAGGATTTTAAAATGTCTTAATAACATGCTGATATATGGGGGAGACGCTGGTGCCCCATTCATTAAGTGCTAAATGTATCCACTTTCACCTTGAGGAACTCAGTAACCTTCCGCACGACGATGATTCCATAAATTTAAGCGCCGTAAATAATAACTCTACGCAAAGTCTTTGTAGCAACGAAGGAGGAAGTTGTATTTGTGAAGGTTAAGCTTTTGTTTCTCAGATCCCTGTGATCACCCCGGCTGTCGACAACTACTTTTGTTCCACCCCAGCAAAGCGCAACTAGAGTATGCTAATGCCAAGCCACAGGGCTCACTGCTCTGCGCCATGTACGGATAGATTACAGAATCAAGTGCGACAGAAGCGCTTGCGTGTTCCTCGAGACGGAAACACCTCGGCAAGATGAAGAAAACATCCACTATAGACAAACTCAACTCGGGGCGCGCTGTCAAAGGAAAGAACAGTGATTTTCAGAGTTTGCTTTTGACATAGCAAACGGACACGAGAGATTTCGCCATCCTGCCGGTTGATTTCTGTTCAAATGCATGACTGAGAAGGCTAAATCCGACGGCTTTTTCTTCCGTCTTCCACAGCGCTATGATCTCAGCCGTCACTGCAGGGCGCCTGTGTGTGGGAGGCGACTCTCGAAAGCTAGTTACAGTTCAGCCTCCAACATGCCAGCTTAATGGTGTATTTATTTGCCCGAGAGCAATGCATTATGGTCCATGAACAGTCACCGCTGACGGCTCTCAGTTTAGACCATTTCCTTTCTTGAACACACATTAGGAAATAGTGGCATTCCAGCGCATGGGTGCACACACATTTTTACCCGACCCCAACAACCATCAGTTAAAGCCACCTCTTCCCACTTCTTACTTTGCAATGTGTTTTTCATAAAAGTATGGTTAGGTAATTGGACTTTGGTACGACAGACATCCAGAAGGAAACACTGTGATAAGATGGGCAGCCTTATAAGACAGGGGTACAGTAAAGCAAACCAAAAGAGCTGCCTGCCACTCTCAGATAAGATTGGCTTTCTGTTGAGTGGCGTTACTAGTAGTACTTTCTTCATTTCGGTGAAAGAACCCACACGGCAGTAAATAAACAATGTCAATCAAAAAGCCTCCAGCATCCACAGCAGCAGGGCACAAGCTGAAGTATATGCATCGTGCTGGTCCCACATGGGCTTTAATGGCATTTCTAAGAAGTGTTATTCAGAGGGAAGTGGAAAAATCGATGCATAAAATCCCAATCGTTATAATCAGCATGTTTTTGTTCATGCACATGACGTCACGTTTGGATTTGTTGTCGACTCAAAACAAGTTAAAATGGAGTCTGAGCAGAGCGGATCATTCCCCTCATGTGATTGTTGGAACACATTGTTGGATGGTGCATTAATACTGTACAATTGACACCCATGTAGCTATATTGTTGTATATCCAGACAGGCGCTACAGTATATCTGATAACTTTGTTGCTCTGTTTTATTTTTTGGCAAACATAACATGCAGATGCCATCCTTGAGAATACTTGGCTTCACCTAACCACACCGCATGAATGGAAGACATTATTTCCCTGAAGTCTTTCAGGGATAACTTACGAGCAAAGATTACAATGATGCCAATAGCCATATGCCTATACCCTCATCATCTTATCTAGTTTGTGGAAGAATCTGTTGTCTTTTTGCTTAAAGCTGGGTTACCTAAAAACAAAGTCTTGTGGTGGGTTTACATAATTCACCCATGGAACTGTTGTTACCCTTGTGTTGTTCCGGGGGGACGAGTTATACGGGTGGACATTCTCTCCC
>JAPMNZ010888860.1:0-24088 GCA_029875035.1 Pomatoschistus microps
AATAAATACATTGAGCCTATACATTCATATAAAAATTAAGTTTGCAATGTTTTTTGTGTTGTGACCACACCATTTTGTCACACAAAACAGTTGAACGATGTTGTGTGTCACAGTAATTTGTGTGTGAATGTCCCTGGTGTTATGCCAGAGCCTGTTCTGCTGAGTGTGCACATTCTCAGAGCAGCGTCCCATTGGAGTGACAAGTGCATTTAGAAACAGCCTGATGGAGTCATTAACAGTGGCTCTGCTCATTAGCAGCACGCTTGCACACAGACCCGCGCCCACACTTGAGTTATCCACAGCCTTGTCTTTAGGTTATTACTCTGACAGTAGATAAATCCATACAACCCAGTCGGAATGGTGCATTTGTGAAAGGGGGTTAAAAAACAATATAATATCATTTAATATCCAGGCATCCATTTATGAAAGTGTAAGTGATATAGGAAACAAAACCACAATCAAAGTCCATTGATTTCTGGAATAACGACAAAGCATCCTTTATCGATCCCTCCTCCTTTTTGCCTTTATGAGATTGTTGTGATGTGGAGTAATCAAGGACATTGAACTGAAAAACACACTTTCCTTCCTGGAACAATAAACAGCACAGCTAGATACAAAAAGGCTGGTGATATAGGTGTATTGCAAATGCTGTTTTCATTTGAATGAGCATGAGGCATTACATCACAGCAATGAGCACGAGCAGAAATAAGTGGCTTCAAAGGGAACATTATGTTCTTTGTGATTATTAGCCTTAAATGCCACCACTTCTTATTTGCATTGGTGAGTCATCGATGAGACATGCCACTTTATATCTCAGGACTTGGTTAACACAGCAGTGAGACCCTGGAGACTGGCTGTAATAATCAAACATTAAGTGTCAAAGAGAAGCTGACATTTAATGGTGCCATATATATGATAAATACATGAGGCAACTATTCAAAGTCATACAGCAATGAACCTAATACAGTACAACTTTCACAACATTCACCATGAGCTCAGACAGCATAAGAAAAACTGAAATACCTACACAAATATTTGTCTTTGTATGTGTAACCAAAGATTATTGTAAGAAATCAAAACCTAAATGCGGATAATTGAGTTAAATATATTTACTACCACATCTGTTTTCTATTCTAATGTAAATTGGTAACTAAACTGGGAACTCTTTGTGTGAGTTGCTTTGGATAATTGTAAAGTAGGGTCCTAGATTATGCATTTTGACCATCAACTAGCATGCTCTTATAAAAATATGCGTGCCTGGCGTGATTACATACACTGGTTTTGACAGTGTGTATGATGTCATGGAATCCATCTAAATAACGCGATATTTTATTGACCTATTAACCAGGATAGTAACACTGAGATTTCATTATGTCTTTTTGTGGTACCATGGGAGTTCCCCTAGTTTATTTTTATTTTATTTTACACTTTTTAGCTAAATCTCAAGCACAGACCCATCTATGGTTTGGCATGGGCTTTCTACAAAACAGTGTTACAGTTTATGTTAAAGGAGCACTGTAGAAACTAAATGTTTTGGGTTTTTCTGTAGAAATGAGTATATCGAGTTATTAAAGATACTTCACTAAAGAGAAAAGATGGAAAATTAGTTAAATTCCGGCACTTGGGCCTCACCTAGTTTGGCCCTCTCCCTCTGCACGTCCTTGAAGTTGAGGCCGCTGGTCCATGTGCTCTCTCTGTATCTGTGCAGAGCCTCTCGCCGCCCGTTGGTGCCGAGCTTCTGCAGCACTGCCGGCTTTAGGGGCTCCACCTTCAGTCCGTGCCTCCATATTGACGAGTCCGGCACAGACCACTTTACCAGGTCCTGCAGGCGAACAATCACCTTCTCGGACACAGCGATAACTTCGTGCTGCAAAAACAACCCACGACAAAGACAAAGGGTCACACTCTGAATTCGTATGGGATAAAAACAGAACGGCCGTATTTATCAGCTTGATTGGTGTGTGTGTCGAGGCACATTAGGGTTGTGTTAGTGTAAGTAAATTAATGGAAACATGAATATGGATAGAGCTTGTGATTGCTGAATTGAATTTAGGCCAGCATTTAAATCAATGTCAACAAGGACATTGTTGTTTTAAGATGTTTTCATCAACATCTATTAAGTGGAGCGGCTCATGTCATCTCTGCTCACTCTAAAGCCAACTTTGCACCTTTGATGTATATTGAATTAATACGTTTAACATGAATAAATTATTTAAGAGACAGACGTTTCCCTTTTACCAACTTATTCATAACAACCTAACTACATAATTTCTTTGACATCCACTTACTTTTACTTTGCGTCTTGCTTTCTGGGTTTTGTCAATATGGCAGCAAGCCCTTTTAATAAATTATATTTGTACAACCGCATTTCTGTTCTAGGGAAAGAGTCCAGGATGCCTAAATGTGTTTCCATTTGAGAAGCCTAATGTCTGAAGAGTTACCAAAAGAGTGGAGCAGGATACTAGAAGATGACAACTACAGAGCTTTCAAATCTGGAATACAGATGTTTAGAGTTCTGTCATCAATTTCATGTTGGTATTTAAATTAACACTGTTTCGGGGGTATAAATAGTGACTGTGCTATGAAAAGGGGGGTTTGCAGTTGAAGCATGCCTCAACAATCCAATAAAACCCAAAATAATAAATCTTGTCTTTGAAAACCATGTGGTGATTTTATTTTGTAACACTGTTGTTATATAGTTATTAGCATGTTTACGGTGAAAGGTTCATTCAAAAGAAAACATGAACATTAATATGGTGTCTCATTTATCTAACAATCATTTCCATTTCTCATACCATCAGAAAGTTGTTGGAGACAGTATTTCCTTATAAAGGAATAGTCTGCGAGGGGTAGCTTGATATAGCTGTGCCTCTCTCACTAAGTAGAAACATCAAACATGGGTTTTTCGGTCTTTTTATAATGAGCTGTCTTCAGCTGTCAAGTGGTGGCGGGCGGTTGTAACTGGCTTTCCATGCAATGAAAAACTGACTGCTGTTTCAGCCTTCCGAAAAGCAGGCCATTTGAATAATGTAGAGCAACAGTAAATAGCATTCAGCCTGCAGTCAAACCCCACATTGTACTGAGTAAGGGACTTCACATTGATGGTATTGAAGACGTCAAAAAAGCAAACAAAGAACTACTTCCCTTCAGTTCAGTCTAAACTAAAATATTATACTCAAGTTACCGCACTGAAGAATGAATCCAAAACTAATACTATAGGTTATTGAATAGCACACCAGAGGCTCACAGCAAGAGCGATAGAAATACTTAAAAACACAAGAAGTGCCTCTTTATCAATCAAGTCAAAGACTTGCTGCCTTGTGTGAGTGTCAACAGATCCTGTTCAGGGACTTGTTCGGCTCAAGAGCAAAACACAACAGGTGAGAGCAATTCAGCAGCTGTCAACACGGTCCACAATATAATCAGTCTACAGCCAAGTTCCAAATTCAGGCTACATCAATTAGTTTTGCTATACACTGAGCCTTTGTTATGTTAGAGTGTAGTGCACTTATGGTCTTGACATGGCATGTGGCTTAAGGTTTGCTCAAACTCAGATTTGATTGAGAAATATTCACTTAAATACTGTGAGTAATGCTGAACTTGAATAGCATACCAGAGGGGGAGTTGGTATTGTGAAAGACTGTAACCGCAAGAGTTGCACCATTCGTTTTAGAGCACAAAAATACCCGTTGTGGTTAAACAAATTAATTTAGCAAGACACTACAGACTCAAACCAAACTCATTAGCTGAATGGATCAGGATTTCTTGGAGCTCAGTATAAATCTGTTTGTTACCTAACCATTTGAGCGCATGACAAGCTATAGCAGAGATTATGAATTCATTAAATACTCAAGAGTCTTGTGATTTAAGTATTTAGGTTTGAAACTTGTGGGCTTTGGTCTTGTGTAAATGCTGCTCTACCACACTGTGCTGTCAGCTCAAGTTAAACGGCTGATTGTTTATCCAAGCAGCTAACACGGCCAGCAGGCAACTTGATAATATAGGTCAGAGGACTCCAAGCCCACAGCTAAGAGGTGACACTCTATAAGCAGCACCTCGGACAAGTGTCATATTATGTCATATATAGATTAAAAATATTTATCACAGCCAGCTCAAACAATCATTTATCTTCTTCTGTTAGTGTTTGACCAGGGACGGGAGTAACTTTCATGTTGCAATATAAATAATGAATTAGCCTAAATGCTGGACACAATAGATAAGGAGAGTTAACATGGACATGTTATATGTGTCTAATATTGATATGTATTTATTTATTTATTTAGTAAATTGTAAAAAGGACAAATGTATTTCAACATCAGGAAAAAAAAAGCTTTTCATGAACAATAGTGTAAAATATGGAAGTAGTATAAACCAGAGGCTTTAAATAATACTCTCAGACACTTTAATACTGCTCACAGAAGCTGAACAAATTATCCTCTTTATCTATGAGTTTTGCATTACAATTGAATTATGACATTTAATAAATAATGCTAATAATATTTTTATAGGGACAATGCACATTAATGAACATATTTGTGAATGTAAATATGCTGGACTAAAGCTACAAAGATCATGTTTACAGATAACAAATAGATTGTGTACAACAAATAGGAAATAAAACGGCTCATGACTTTAATGAAACATGAAACTGTAGAGCTGGGATAATGGAACTGATTACTATGAATAAAATACTACTTAATTAGAATCATACAGATAGAAATTTCAATATTATGTCTGCCGAAACCTGAATAATCCCGTTAACAGCAATACACATTTCTAAAAGGGGTTGGATAAAGCAAACGCGTATTTGGTTCCAACCCCTCTCACTCAACACAAAGCACACACACAGATAGACAAGATACAGGCACTAAAACACTCTGACCCTACACCTCCTCTAATCACTTTCTTTGTGTAGAAAGCATCAGATTTATACTATTAAAAAATAGAATTTCTTTAAAACAAAACAAACATCCAAAAGAATGTATCCAATATTGTATTTGTAAATGTTATTCAAAATAACAGAGCAGAACAGATCGGAAAGCACACCCAGATTAGTTGGAAGTGTTTTTTCTTGACTTAATTGTAGCTAGTTGGGTGAAAATAATTATATTATTAATATTCATATGAACTTATAACTCGTTTATGTCATAGAATCTGGACAATGTTAACCAGTTGACTTACATTTTTGTGTCACACTCACCACTTTGAGTGGTTTATTGCTCTCTACGATCCTGGTGTGTCCTGATATTTTCAATATGATTTGTTGTGAATTTGTGAGTTATCATTTTTCAAGATCGACTGTTGGCCATCACTCTACAGTAAATCAAGCCCCATTGCTATAGAGTACAGAATGTAATACCTTGTTTTAAACATCCTTTTCTTAATAAATAACCACAAAGTAAAGAATAATCCATTTACAAATTAATTTAAAAAGTCCACATTATTTCAGGCAAACCAATCAAAAATGAGTATCTAAATCCAAAATTAATTAAAGTGATAATTTGTTCAACATTGTCCCAAAATGTAAAACATTTAATAAGATAAGATAAGATACGACCTCACATCACTGGAGAAATTCACGTCACATTTGGCATAGATAGAATCACTCATTGTGCAAAAGACAGAAGTGTACAAACATGTCAAAGCTCTGTGCAGGATATAATTATGCACAATGAAAAGGCAATGAAAATGAATATAAATTATTGAAAATATACAAAGATTATGTAAGAATACCATAATTGCTCAGCACTAACTAGCATTAGCACCCGCACCAACTCCCTGTTCATTTGCAGAATCAAATCCACCTAGCATGCCTCTAAACTTTCCATCAAAAACTCAGACTTTTTCAATGAAGAAAAACACATGGTACCCTTTGAAATATCCTGTTTTCAAAGGGGTCCACAAAATTAAATAACATTCATGAACATTATTCTCAGAGGACCTAGTCACCAATATATATTCCCTCATAACATGGCCCTATGACTAATATCCATAAAATTCAATTTGCATCAGATGAAGAGGTGATAGCGTGGCACTTTGGAATCATCTCAAAATGCTCTTTAAGGTGATCCAATTAGAAACAATGCCCCCTGTAATGTCCCATGTCTGCGCTCAGGGTCCCCTGCATGGCTCCAGAGGGTAACAGTAAAAGGAGGCATTCCTGAGTGTCAGTATTACAGCTGAGCATCTCATTGCTGGGACAGGACCTTGAGCATCAGAGCTGTGGGTAGCAGTGCCCTGTCATGCTATGAGGCTTTCTGCTGCACACAGGTCAGCAAAGGAATTCCTAAGGCCAAAGGAGATTAGTAATTGAGTAATGGACATAGTGACATGGAATATAAGGAGACGGAGGCTACGAAACACAATATCCGTTCATTATCTGTGTCCCCTCCTCACAACTGACCTTGGCTTTAGTGGCCCAAAAGAAACCTTTCTAAGAAATAAATGGTAACATTTGGCATATGCAGAATTAAAAACAATTAGACTGCTTATTTACAGAGACAGTAATAATAATTCATTATATTTATGTATTATTGGTAACTCCATGCTACCAAATTAGATGTTTTATTCAGTTCCCTACAACAGGCTGTTGTTGCAGGAAAAATGTCTGCCACTTTGCGTATAATACATTATTTTTTAAAAGAGTCCAGGATTTTGCGCCTCATGTTTTGTTTTTGGTTTGATCAGTTTCTCTCAAGTTTCTATGTATAATCAGAATGCAACAAGTGACCTGTATTCATGCAAACTTTCAAAATAGAAATCAAATTGACAAAAAAATTGAAATGAAAGACTTCATCAACTCTACACCTGCCTTCAGAGATGACATAATGCAACAGCTGTGAATAGATGAAACATGCTGGCACAGTGTGACGCAGTGTGTTTGACTCGCAGGTGGCACAAGGCCTTTCCGTGTAGTTTTCATGTTCTCGCAGAGTTTGCATAGGTTTCCTCCATGTTCTCATATGAGAGAAGTTGGCAAAATCATGATTCTTTGTGTTCACAAACTCCACGTTCCTATTTACACAGCAGTGTCCAGATGGCACGTGCGGTATGTAGGTAGAGTGCCTATCTCTACCTACATAAGAAATGTTTAACATTTGTCAATGTGCGCATGTCTTTGAGAAGCTCACACGCCAGAAGTCAGAACTACACGACTCAGAGAGAAAATGCATGTTGGTGAGTTTAGTGTATAAAAAAAGGAATATATGCTTAAAATATCATGTTGGTGTTACAGATTTGCATCGCTCTCACAGTAATATTACGTATGCATTATTTAATAAATTAATTTTCTTCAATAACAATATGCATTAATGTATCTTGCCTTTTATACATAGCACGCATGTTGCGAAGAGGAGCGTCGTAGAGCATTTAAAATATTGCTTCAACTTAGGGCACATGATCGTTGCCAAAAAAATGTCCATCAACTTCCAAAACTAAAGCTTTCTTGCACATGTTCATTGCTCAGAAAATATTATTAAGGACATAAATGTGGTTTTGGATTTATTATTGGCGTCTTATTCATGTATTTCCATTTCTCAAAACTCATAATAACAACCTACAAAGGCTGGCGGGCACTCGAGTCATGCATCAGAGTAAATGTTTACTTGTTCAAGTGGTTAGTCAATGACAAAGTGGAAAAATCTGAGCACAAGAGTCCCAAGTGTTGACAAACCAGGTGCTGCTCTAATATGTCATTACGCACAGAGAACAAAAACACACATTTATTTGAGGCACTTATGAAAAATAAGATAACAACCAAAAGAATAAATGTTAACGTCTTTAAAGTTTTGACTATATTGCTTTTAAAGGTTTTGAATTACACTATACTTAGAAGCTGGAAATAATTTACATTTCAGCAATGGTGAGGAATTCACTGGAGGGCAGTGTTCAGAGTTAATGACTTGTTCTGCAGCGGGAAGAGGCACACATGCGCACACACCACACATGCACAGTGCCCCCCCTACCTCTAAAATTCCTGCCATTGTTGTCTGAATAGGGAGATTTGCTATATTACACAGGCAGGGCCAGACAACACAACAGTGTGGATATTTTATAATGGCCAGTGGAAAAATGTGCCATAGCAGATTCACACTGTAGTCATTGAGCATGACGACCTTATCCGTCCAAATGCCACTCGCATATCTAAGCCACTTACACTTAACTCAACTAGCATCCCAGATGCCTAAATTACCCATTCAGGGTTTTTCCCTGAGGAAAAATCAAAGAAGCAGCAAATGAATACAATCTAATTTCCCTACAAGCTGGCTTTCCAAGCACTGAAACACATGCATGGACCGCTGCCATGTACTGAAGAAATGGCTTTGGATGAATGCCAAAGTGTTTTCCACAGCAATCAATAGTGGCTAGTGCTGCAGTCCCAGCCTGTCAGGGCTGTATGTTTGAAAGGGCCAGGATAGAGGAGAGGTCATCTAAAACCTAAGGTGATAACAGCATGTTAATACCATAGAATGTACATTTACTCTGTGCACTTGTGATTTCCCATTAAGGACCTTGTGCTATATTTGCACTGAAGTGGGATATATACTACATAAAAGATAAGCATATGCAATTAGTCGCCTGCAGCACATTGTACAAGGGGTTGTTTCAGTGCCTCTATAGCTGTTATCTTCCAGCAGCTCTCCTGAAATAGGGAGTCCAAACACAAAGTATTAAAGTCGGCAAGCCACAGCACAAAGAGAGAGAGAGAGAGAAAGAGAAATGTTGTGTCACTCAGAGGGAGAGGTTTAAAACACATGTGACTGTTTAGTCGGTGGCAGTTTGCAGCAGACAAATAGAGCAGAGGCCCCTGTAGAGGGTCTGTCATATAGTGCATGACCATCGCAATATCAAGAGAAATCCATGATAAAGTGGATGGACTGTATAATTCATTAAATAAATATATTATATATTGATTATTGAGAATATGAAGTCTCAATATTGATACAAACAACTAAAAAATAATAATGGAATTCAGTTATTTTCAATATGTTTGAATATATTCTGACGCTTTACGGTATGTCATTGAAACATTGTCAGAACATTATCACAAGATAATTGAGTTTATAGCCGCAGAGCATTATTTTGTTTTAATGTCAGGCAAATAAAACATGAAAAGCAACACCAATTCCAAATGTGCCAATGAGAAGGGAAAGCCATCATAATATAGTTAAAAGTTGAGACATCTTGAATGAATGAGTACCTGTTTTTCATTTTGAGTACTTGCTGAGCCTGAGAGTGAGAACTGACACTATCGTCCATCGTCCACCGTAAAATACAGCTATCCTCAATATTGACGTTGCTATCTACAGTAGCGTCCTCTACACATTGGGCAACATAGGAACTTAAGAAACTTCATTACAACAGGGTCAGGTTTGAAAGGTGCACCAGGGAAAAAACTGAGAACTCGGGTTATTTAAGTTCAGAGCACATTATTTAGCACACCTTACCAGTAACTTGTCAAATGAAGGGACACTAATGGTGGACGCCAATATACATTGGGCATTTAGTGAGTAGATTTATTCATCTTTATGAACATTTTAAGTACCGGTAATCTTTTTTAAAAACAGGATCTTTTGTTAGTTAGTTTATTAGCTAACTACTGTCTCACTGATTGCATATTTGCACGTAATTGCAATATAATATTGATTATGTTGCTAACTACATTGTAGTTACACACAGAATCAACAGTAAGGATTTATGACTTGAGGATTCAACATTAAAGGGGATTGACCTGTGACCAAAGACTAAAGCGAGGTCATGGGTTGGTGTCTTCAGCAAACATAGCAGAAACACTGGAGGCTAGCTGACACACAAATACCATAGAAATAACCAGGAAATTACATCATACCTCAGCTCTGCCGAGTAAATCAGTCATCTAATTCAGCTCAATACTCCCATCTCAACTCTGTTGGCTTCAGACTTGAGATATCATTTGATGTATACATTTACACTCACAAAAATGTCTTTTGAAGTCTCAAATGGCAGATTAGAAAACCTCCCTCAGTGTGTTTAAGGATATTTCTGTACAAATAGTAAATGTATCCTGTTTTGTCCACTATATCTGCAGCTGGGACGGACAGATAGCAGTCTAAACAGCAGCACAGAGTGTTGTCACAATTTAAATAATCAATACTAATCTCATCTTGATACCATTTTCAATACAACAGCAATTACATGTAAATGCTCTTTTTGGACAATAAACTAATTCAGGATGACAGACTCTGATATAGTTTAAATTTAACTAAAACAATGCTTACATAAATAGAACAAAATGTCAAATTTATTAGGTTCCTATACTTACTCAAATTATTGGTTTCATTGAAAAATCTAACCACTATGGTCATTCAATGAAGTCATCTTTAATAATAAAAAGTGCCAGAGTAATTATGAGTACTTGTTATTTAGTTAAATCTGCCGTCACAGTGAATTTATTGGAATTTCATAATAATATTGAATGGTTACTGAGTGGTGCTCTACTCACTGCTAAATTATGTTCGGTATAACTGGGTATTCTCCCTGTATCTCGGTAGGTCTCATCCATCAAACCCTAAAACATGCTCAATAGATAAACGCCTCCAGTTAAAGTTGTCTGGACCATGCTGAGCTCGAGATCTGGAGATGAGTGCAGTACTGCTCAAGTTGTTTCAGCGCCATTGAAGCATGGATCAAATCTTAACCATTATTGTTACATCTGACTTTTTCTATATTACTCTAGCTTGTAAACAGACATTGTTTCCGTGCCTGCACTGGAACTGAACCAAATCACTGTATTATTCATGAGAGAAAAGCTTGTGTTCTTCAGAGTGACATTAAACACAATGTAAAGCAGGTGATTTATCTTGTACATTGTGTGCTGCACCTATAAAATTAGATTTGCACTGCGGTTCAGCCATTTTGGTTGTTAATAAAATCTTTTTCAAAATATTCCCAATGGTTTGGAATGTATTCCCTTTGCAATGCAAATAAGTCTTTGGGAAAGAGGCGGCGCTGACAGTCATTGCGCAAGTGTGGCCACGGAATCAGAAATGTGGGCACTTAAAGTAATTACAAAATAATTGCTGCGTGTTAAAGGCTAAAGTGAGAGGCTTCATGAGATGATAACGGCTCATACAGAACTTCAGTGAACATTGTGGCTTAAAGGGCAATAAATACCCACCTTTCTGATGAAAGAGAAATGTGATAGCCATTATTACTCAAGAGGAAAGAATGTAAGTAAACCATCAGCGGAAGACTCGAGTACAAACACGGCTTTGTCCTTGCCTAAACAATATTAAAGGCAGCACAGCACATGTACGGATCAAGTACAGACCGTGGAAACTGTCTGTACAGATAATAGATAGATACGAAAGCACATTATTTGTTTTTACGGTCAGTGCGTAAAACTGTCCCTAATAAAGTGTTACAGCATTCATTCAGTGCGGTGAAGTAACCGGATCATAAGCGCCGCATATGGCCACAGTCAATCATAACTATTGCCTTTTTGTGCCAACAAACAAAGTAATGTAACACGGGAAGGCGGGAAGTAGCCCACTACCTCAACAATAACATATTGTCAAGAGTGAAAATGTCCACATGGAAAATTATGCAAAGCGCTAACGAAACATGTCGAGCTCCTGCCCTGATTGTGCTCTTTATGAGTCGCTATTTCAACATCATCAACATCTATTACAAAGTGATTAGTCTAACATGGAACTGATGCATGTAAAGTCATTCGCATTTCACATTGTTCATTCATTCATTTTAGCAATATCAGCTATAAAAGGCAATCTCCCGACTACTTGACACGCTTGTCGTCATCTATATGGCATTAACTTGTCCTGTTTTATTACTTAGAGAACATTCGCAACATTGAGCAATGAATGGAATAAGCACATTCAGCAATTGGCACAGGGTAAACCAAACCAGCAAAAACTGTGCTCTGTAGTATTTTGAGACATCAGATAGCACATCAGCGCTTGTTATAATGGCTGTAAACGCTGCCAACCCTTAATGCAGTAAAGATGCCGTTAAAATAATGGGCTTGCCAACAGGGCTACAATAACAATATTACCTCTCCGTGTGTGACTGTCTTTCCCTGGGGAGTATCCTCTGGTAGAAAATAAAGTTTGGAGCTTGATAAAAGTTGCTTGCTTGTTCTTTCTTCCCACAGCAGTTGGAGCTCCGCTATGCAAATAGGTTCCTCTGGTTTACATCTGACGAAGAAAAAGTCACCTAGAGACAGAATCCTCGTTTTGGCTTCCTGGTGAAATTTAAAGGCTTTATAAAAAATGTATGGTCCATGTAAGCCGCAAGACGAGCCCACCCACTGTTGAGAAAACAAACAAGTTTTATTAGCCTGTATTCATCAATGGGTTGAGCAACAGCAAGCTTTAAAATGCAACAAACATCAGTACAATTGTGTATGGTTAATGACAGCGGTTGTAATAACACGCTAGCTAATAACCACGTTACTAGCACGCTGCACGCAATTAGCAGAGTGTAACTATTTTAAGACAAACAAGACAGATGTGGTCTTATAGCGAAACTTTTGAATCAAGCAGGGTAGTCAAATAACAATGTAAATGTCCAAAAGCGCATGCAAATACAAGAAAACATGAAGCAGGCGCTACCTTCAGTGAGTTCGGCTCCATCTCGACGTTATGAATTGATTAAACTCAACACGCTCTCCAAACTTGCTGGCTTGAATGGATTGCCGAAGGTCCTGGAAGGTAACTCTAGCGGTGGACTTTAAACGCGGCTGAATGAGGTATGCAAACAAAATGAGTTATTTCACAAAATAAGCCACACAAAAATGATCATTCCATGTGTAAACATATTTGTGAGACTAGGGGCGCAGATTTTGTTGCGCACGCTATACCAATCATAGAGAATTACCTTACCCGACCATGGATCTATTGCACCCGACATGTCCTAAATTAATTGTAAATGCATTTGATGAAAAATCGGGATTTAATACGTAATGTTATGTAAATGTTTTAAGAGCATAATAATTCATTATAAGCATAGGATGATTGAGTTTAGCGACAAAATATAGACACGTTTCTTTTTCATTTTGTGTATCTTCCAGGACTTGAGCAAAGACGTTGAGTATGAAAGCACATTTCTCACAGTAATGACACTGAGGCTTTGGACGCGTTCAAGAACAATGTTACATCAATGTTGATATGATGAAATAAATTCCTTCAAAGGTAATGTTTGAGCCATGATAAACCAAGGGGGACTATATAAATGTAACAAAAGTGGCATATCTATTGTCTATTTTGTCTATAGTTTTATTTAAAGGAAAAACAAACATTTGTTCTTTTTTTTTAAATCCCAAAATCAATTTTGACCGCAATAGAAACGATTCATTTTGCTTTCATGTGTGTACCTCATGACCCCGTACTGACATTAATGGGGGAAGTTAATTATTGATCTTGTACAAAATATTGTATAGCTCTTATTTTTAGACTATGGGCTATTAGGGGGATGGAAGCGTGCATTAAGATAGGTAAGTAAACAGTCACGACATTAGTTTCATATTATATAGCGTCACATCTTGGTCTAAACTATTTTATGTCGCCAAGTGCACGTCAGCTTGATTGTATTATATGTATTTGTTTTTATTTATTTGTCATGTTAAAAAAAAAAATCAGAGTCTCCACAGGGTTGTGCTGTTGTCCCACTGCGCAGCACTCGTTTTTTACACTTTGATCCAACAGCACTCCAGATCCAAGCATGTAACAGCACAGTCCTACTTCTGACATCAGCTATTTAAAGTGCATGATTACGCAATGCGCCTTTTCCCTTCAGCAGAGCATAGGCGCATTGATTCACATCCAGTAAAACGTTCTCCTGTCTAACTATAAATGTTCCAATCATTTCTCTGCTGCCCTGAAGGGAAATGTTGTCAATTAGCCCTATAAATTCGCCACAACTTTGACCATGACTATTATTTACTTTGACCATGGGCATGTTAGGCTGTTTTAGAGCATACAGTCTGACTTCATGATTAATCTTTATGGGAATAGATTTGAGAGTCATAATTGTCATATTTGAAATTGTAATATTGAGATATTTTAAAGTTATTGCCTTGTGTTATCTATTTGTAATTTCAACCTTTTTGCCACTATCACTAGCTGTCATAGCTGTGCTGCCCTGAAACACATTAAGCAGAGGTTTAGTGGCACTGGTATAGTAAACAGTGGATTACACAGGACTCATTGTCCTACATGGCTGCAGCAGAGTACAGACTCCTGCAGGGAATACACTAACTACTAATGTTATCATTGCAGATTTCTCTCACAGCCGTTCACATTCTAAATCAATGGGCTTGCATTGTTAATAGCAGTCTCCATAATGAAGTCCCTGGTCTAATCAATGGTGTCTCTCTACTTCTTATCTGGCAGTGACAAGTGTGTTGCTTATCAACAGGAAGAGTCCATCAGCAATTGCAACAACATTGATGCATTGATTCAGATGTTTATAACCAAGACATACGTTAAGAATATACAATACAAATGATTCTGAATAACATTAAATGTGCACTCACAAGAGTTATTATTTGTATTGCAAGCTTAGCATAGCTTTCCACTAACAGAGACGTTCAATGTATGTGCGTTCAATATATTGTTGAATCTTAGAATTTGTTATGCATTTGAAATCTGTTTTTCTGTTTATGCGGAAATTACAAATTTACAACAATTGTAAATTTTTCTGCCATGTCAGTTGGACCCTTTGTTTGTGTCATTGTTTGAGTTTCTATTACTTGATAGCAGAGAACATGTGAACACAATTTAAACAACTGTCCAAAGGGTTTGTCTGATTCCCTTGGTTTGATGCATATAAAATATATACAGTACACTTTTTCTTTTCCCAGTAAAGGTGTTCCACACAAGGCTGCCGCAGTGGGGAGTCACAATATGTTGGAAAATGAGATCAGAGGTTATGTTTCAACCATTGCCAATTTATACAATGCTCTCATTAAAGAAGAATACGCCATTATTATTCGATATGTTGGTGTTCAAATGCCATAATAGGATATTATAAGACTATGGGTAGAAACTATTTGTTTTCCTCTGTATGACAAAGTGACAACGTGATGACATTAGAGAAGATTTTATCACCATTATGTGTAATAGTAGAAGGGTTTGTTGATCTCACTATACTTCACAGTAGAACCGGAAGTTGTAAAAAGGCGCACACACACACACACACACACACACACATATCTAATTGTATAAACATATACAATGTAAACCTTGTGGATCAACATGAAATTCAAATTCAAATGTTTTGTTTGTTTTTTTCCGTTTTATTACATAAAACACACATTTTATCCTGCGGACTAAAACAATCCATACGCGTTGTGATGATTATGAATTAATAATGCTGTGAATTGCCTTTGCGTGTCTAGAAAAGCATCATGTAAAATGGATGCATTATTATTATTAAAATGCCCCATATAAAACCAATGCAAAATCATGATAATTATTTTTTTCTCCTATTGGCAAATCTATGGTGCATAAACTTAACATGTGTTTTACCATCCGTGGAAAGACGGGCATAATGCATCCATAATAGGGAACACACACCTTTATATAGTGAGTTGGCACCTGGCTCTTTTGTGCTGCTATAATCACATCACAATAGCCCCGTCTACAGGATGTCTTTAGGATAGGTAAAAGGAGCCTGGAGAAATGTCGGCGAGCTAATTTTAGCCTTACAGTCATTATAACGCAGTATCACATCACGCTCCAACATTAGACAATGCCTGCTCTGATTCCAATTACCATATTAAATTAATTACTCATAATTTATGTTGCTAATGCCAAACAGTTCACTATTGAAAGAACATTATCGCTGACAATAACTGACCCAATGAAATATCTGTGATGCTTAATGTCTAAGATCAAGAAGAACCACATGCAGTGAACTGTGTGTAATTACTGCGCAAAGCCCCACTGATACACTACGCTAAATAATGCAGTCTTCTGTTGTGCTCTGATTTAACCTTTTTTTATTTGTTGATGGGAGAAATGTGCAGTTAACATATATTTAATGTACATATCATCTAAATGGCAGGTCTCTAATTGTCAGTTCTTGACATAGTATTTTCAATCATTTAAATTTGAACGTTGAGAAGATTTTTAAACACCTTCCTAAATTGTAGATGGTAATTTTATCTCCAGTCTCATTGATTTGAACTATCTTGGAAACATAAATCTGTATCAACAGATAATGAGAAGTGAGTCATTCTATTAAGTGGGCTGATGTAACCATGTAGCCTGCCAATGTGAGTATTGAGTATATACAAGTACTCACATAACGGTGGGGTTTAGGCTATTACTGCGGCAGCAAATGTAAATTTGGCTCATTGATAGAGTGCGTGGCGCTGAATGAGAAATGTGAAAAGCACAGACTAAATAGGCTGCTTCATAGTCTTTCCATCTGCATACACATCAGCTCAGTCACAAACAGAGACCAGAGCTGCATTTTATATCTCCCATCTGAAACCAGGATTAGGGCCATGAATAATACATGTATGTAAATGTTGAATTCATACAACAATAAAAGATGTGAGTGATTGAGAAGACATTTTGTTAGACTCGAGTTAATGTCACCTCAGTAATAAATATTTCCTCTGCTCAGATGGGGAAAGAACAACTAGACATTTTTTAATTTGAAGATTTAATGATGTCACCTCTTGGTAACAGTCAGTGGTTATCACTGACAAGTGCACAGACCCCCAGTGATACATTTGCCTTATGTCTAATACACAAATACAACGCAATAGTTCTCTGTCAAACTCTGAATGATCCCAAAACAGATAAATGTCAGTAGACATCTATGATCAGACTGCGCAGGGGCTTATCACCCTCTATCCGCATCACCATTACTGCATTATGTATACGTCAAATAACAATAACAATGTAGCCATTATGCATTGACGTCTGAAACGACGTCTAAATATAGCGTGTGTGCAATACTGTGGTAATATGTGAAAAAGCTCTGCAGATGCCTGTCAGTTTTTCTGTCAGTTTTAGTAAGAACTGTTTTTTTTAGTTTTGTAACCAACTAGGATCAGAGCATAGTCAGCGCACTGTTTGAAAGTGCTTCATGATGAAATATTAAGGAGGTGTTAGTACTATAGTTTCTTTTTGACAGAAATAACTAAAAAATATGTGTTCGGAATATGTTGATTGATTTATTAATCATATATTTTATATTATGTATTGTTTTATTTTATTTATCTATTTTTGTCTACTGGAATGTATATATGTCTGCATTTTTTTAACTTATTGAAATTATGTATCCATTCCATTTGTAAATAAAGTGTTTATTGAAGTGCAGTGTAGTGAAGGTGTGAGATAGTACGTGCATTATAATGTGGTAATGTCGAAATGTTGGAGTATTCCTGCAAATATTTGTTTAAGATGGTGTTTTTATAACCATCTTATAACCATTTTATTTGTATGATTAGTATGTATTATGTATGGACCAGGGACAGGAGGAGAACTATATTTGCTATAACACTGTATGAATGCATTGTTCCCCTCCAAATAAATAAATAAACATGTTGTACAAGTTAATGCAGTCAGAAAACAGTACTATAATTAGACCTATAAGAAAAGATAAAAGGACCATTATCTGTTCCACTGTGGGGAAGTGTCAATGTCACAGGGAAGTTTAACGCGCAATAAAAAGAGCATTCAAACCCAAATAATGATGATGATAATAAAAACACTATCATGATAAATGGCTATACTGTACATATGCTATTACATAAACATCAGGAACAGAATGTCTCTCTTTTCTGCATACAATCACAATCACCATAACATTTGATCTGACCTTTCTCAAAATCACACAGATGAAAAAAAAATAAACTATAGGTTGTCATATCATTAATGAGGATAACATGCAAACAATGGCAGGAGGGGAGGAATAAGAAACTGAACCTTCTGCCTCTTTGTGTGTCCAATCACTGAGCAGTGGCATAAAGCTGCCCTGCCCACTGTTGAAGACACTTCTGTACAGAATTGTGTCTTGGCGAGAAGCATTGCCTGCTGTGCGCTTTGCCTCGCTCTAAAAAGCTCCCTGAAGACCTGCGATCAAGAATTTTTGGGAAAGGTAACAGAATCATCTCTAAAACCCAGAATGTTCATTAATCCACAGTATGAGAAACTGTTTACAGTGAGTTTGGCACTGTTGCTCCTCTGCCCAGGAATGGCCGTCCACCAAAAATGACAGCAAGAGTTGAGGTCAATGCAGAGTAACAAAGGTACCAAAGAACCGTAGAGTCCGATATCTCTGTTCACACGTCTACTGTATGTAAAACACTGGCCACGAATGGCTTTCATAAGAAGGACTCCACAGACGACTCCACCGCAGAGTAAAAAACAATGCTGCACGTTTGATGTTTGCAAAATGGCATTACGACACTACAGGTGAAATGTTTTGTGAACAGGTGAAACCTACAGCGTGAAGCATTGCGGTTTGGAGCTGTTTTGCTGCCTCAGGGCCTGGTCAGCTGTGTTCAAAAGTTCATCAGGATATTTTGCAGGAAAACTAGAGGTGATCTATCAGACAGTTGAAGCTCAAAAGGATGGACCATGAGCCAATACACACAAGTCAATCAACTTCAGAATGGTTTGAGTTCTGACTTGAACCTCATTGAGATGCTTTGACCACCCCACAGCGATCCATGCCAGACATCCCAGGAATCTGACTGAACTGCCCCCAATTATGTAAAGAGGAATGGTCAAAAATTGAACCTGATCAATCAAGCTATCAATAAATCAGATTTTATTTATAAAACATACAAAAACAAGGAATAAAAAGTGCTTTACAGTTTGGTTAAAAGCAATCCCACATACCCAACAATCAACTGCCCCAACTTAAAGCTGGAATACAAAAATTTAAACACACAAAAAATAGCTATGTAATATAAATCCATGTAACGAGTTCCAAAAACTGTTTGCTTTCTGTCGCATCTTTAGATCAGCCCTCACTTAACCGATCAGCTCTCAGAATGTAGATAGAGAGACATGTTTTCTCATAAGATAAATGTTAATTAGACAGCGGCTTTAATGTTCACATTGTAGATTTTAAAAGAATTGCTTAATTAGTGATGCATATGACTGCCAAAAACTGCAAAACAACCACATTAATCTGTTCAAGGCTTTCCTAATGGCTGGATATTAATAATTTTACAAGCCATTTTGGCCTTGAAGTTGCTATGGTGACAAAGGGATATTTTGAGACGTCTAATGACCTATGCAAAACCCACTTGCTGTAAACTTGTGTAAATGAGATTGCTGTCTGCGTTGTAATACATGGTTTATAGAGTCTAATCCCTGAGCTACGCCTGGCCTTTTCTGTGCAGAACAAATTAGGTTATTCATATCAATGTAAGACATCTCTGGCCTGTTTACGGCAAAAGAATATGAACCAAATAGCCACCAGAGCACCACAACTACACACAATGTACTTTGCTAAGATTGTTGATATAGAATTTGTGACAGTTGCCAAAGTTTAGGTCGACACAGTCCAAGGATGTGAAACTGTGTGTCATGTTTTCTTCATTTCGGGCATATGTCAAAGATTCCACACTGAGAGAGATGCAGTGAAGACCCAGTTTGTTCTGAGGAAAAAACATGTTGGTCCAAAAAGCCGTCATGTAAGGAAGTAATTTTATAAAAATTTTCCGCTATATTTCTCAATGCAATATCTAACTTGTAACTCTGTAAAGCTGAATCAAAATACTTGCTATGAGGTATGACCCAGGTTTATCTTTTTAGGAAATAACGCATGGATTGGTTGTTAGTGTTGTGTTTTGAAACAGCTCACGTGATTTGTTAATACTGCATCTCTCTTAGACAAGTCTGTGATACTAACAGTGCCAAGGGAAACAGCAGGCAAACGCTTTGATAATACATTTCTTTGTATCATCAGTGGATCAAGATTGCCTCAATAAATCAATAAAGACATTTATTTCAAAAAGTGTACAACAATTATACAGAACAAAATAACAGACGCTTCCAAAACCCCCTCACCCATTCCACATGAGAGACAAGACAATCTGGAAACAAACGTCAAACAGCAATACAGAAGAATAGTAACACAATTCAGTACAACACAACACACGCCCACACACACAGACCCATACACAGAAACAAGCCAACATTGTAGTAGTAATTAGTATTAAGTAGTTGATCGTTTTACTTTTTGTAGTTATACAGTCATTCATATGGATGGTGTGTGCCTGTTTGTGTGTGTGTGCGTGTGTGTGTGTTTTTACAAAAATATAGTTTATAAGCGAGGAATCCCATAATAGTCCATGAAACACATTTACATACCGCAAATTGTGTTTCAATGTAAGAACATCTAAACAATTCCCTGAACATTCCACACATTAACACATCCATACAGTTTCAATTGTGCTCTTCAGTATTTTTTCTGGTAATATACACTCATATTTACAAATAATCTCTCACAAATCTAGTTGAGTGAGAACCTGACACTCAACAACAATCTTATGCAACCACAATACAAAGCTGTGGAGGGCAGCACTGTTTCATTTACCTGAAACATTTTGTAATGTAGCAATGCAGTGCAGTTTTTGCTATGGCAAGGATATATTTTTGATTTGATCATTTAATAGTTATTTTTTTCATAACATAATTCACATCATAATAGACATTACAAAGACATAAAAAATCTGCGACTTTATGTGTGATAGTGCTGCTTTGTACTTTTTAGTTTTGGACAGCAAAACACACTACAATAGAAGCCCATGAGTTGTTTATTTCATTGATGTGGGCCAGTGGATTTGAGAAGTCTGGCTTTAGCACTTAAACGCCAAAAACAGACAACCACATGGGCATCTGGCACTTTATTAGTGGCAGTTCCTAAAAATATTGTGGTGATTTCACTAGGGAAAATTAGGGCGATAGACAATTGCAAACAAAGGCAGGAAGGTCATTGGACAGAGTTTCCTGGGGCCTATATGGGCAGTGATTGTGATAAAAATAGGATGTGAGTAACCAAGAAGGCCAAATCATATCTTTTGTGCTTTGTGAATTATTTGTATAATTTTGGATATAGACACATTAACATAACAATAAAGCTGGGTTAGTTATATAAAGTCATATAACAACGTGATAATAACAATAAGTAAAAACTACATTAATATATAAATGATCCAATTTATATTAAAACTCCACCCGATTATATGGAATTTACACAAATGTTGATCTGTGTGTTTTGGGAGGTAACTGGAGCACTGGAATTCCTCAAAGACATTGGATATGGAAATGCTGCCATCTTCTGTGCGGTCTCAGGAAAAGTGTTGCTCCAGTGTCCACATTATGTCCTATTAAAAGATGATACAAATCATAGCAATTGGACGTTGAACTCAGAATATCAGGACAAAGCACCGCTTGTGCAGCAGGCTCTCCATAACTGCTCCCCGACCCTGTGCGGGTGCGTGGGACGCCAGTGGGCGGAGCGTCACGTTTTGGGGACTTTGTTCGAAAGTTTGGCTCAGACAGAAGCGCAGTGCTGACTCTGCAGGATCACAACCCAGACTTTTGGTGAAAATGACTTTTTTGCAGTTTACGTGTGCCATCGTCACTAGGACCATGTTTGTCCTCGTGTCGCTCACCGGGGTCTGGAGAGTGGCCTGGGTTAAAGATGACAAAACATACTGGCTTCTCACTTTTCTATTCTTTCCATTAGTTATTGAAATGATTATTACGCTTGCGAGGAGAAAAGGAAAGGACTACAAATGGTAAGTGTGGATGCATACTGTTAATTGTTATTGCAATTGTCCAAATGCGCAAGAGAGATTTTATTATACAAAAATAATACGTATTATTTCGGTGGAGTTCACTATGGATCTGTTCTTTTTGTCAAGTGTGTTTGCAGTTTGAAAATGTATGTGCACACTATAGTCCCATTCCTGCACATCCTGATTCCTGCCTGCTTCCTTCCTGCTGCATTGTTAAAAAGTCGTGTGACAGTGATAGGGTTGGGGTGGTGAGCTTCGGGATAGATCACAGATATTCTATCTCATAAGGCAATAAACTGCTTCATGTTTCATGAACAAAGCTTAACCTGAAAACAGTGAAAAAACCCGTCATATCACTAGTTCTCTATAGATAACAGACACTTATTGGGAGCAACATCGCTGTGCAGATTGTTTTCACAGTTTTCACGTTTGTTTGCACTTTTTAATCCAGCACGCTATTCCAGACTACAGGGATGTGCGGCTTTATTTGAAGCCTTTGAAGCTTCACCTGACACATTCAGAGCACGGCAAATGTGTGTTGTAAATATGTGTGTTTTAATCTCTAAAAACTTGTTTATTTTCAAACTGCAGGTTTTCTGCACCTATTTTCCTGTTTCTCATCAGTATCATTCCATCAATTTGGTTATTAGAGTTGCACCATCAGCAGAACAAAGCTACTGCTCCAGAGGTAACCATATACAGTATAATATTATTCACCGGCACAATACTGATACTACAAAGTTTTCATACAAGTTCAAACCTGCATGTGTTTTCTAGTGCAGATCTCTTGACTCGTGGGAGAATGTGCATCGAGTGATTTCCATCAATAACAATAATAACACTGTGAACCTCACACAAGATTTCCTTAAGGTAGGTGACCCCATCATTAAGTATCCTATATTTTATGTATTTATGTAGCACTTATCACATACAGTCACAAAGTCACTCTACAAGTTAGTATAACAGATTAGAATGATATTTACCGTGTCACACAAAGTATGTCACAAAATATTTAACTATCCTGAGGAGTCAACAGAAAACAGGATCCATCGAGAGACAATGCACAATGCAACATGGACAGGGATTCACCTGGATGAAGCCAAAACAATGAATAAAGTAAAACTGAATATCTTATATCATAAGAATTTTAAACCATGAACCCAACTGGGATATAGCAACTTGTAAAACTGAATTATAATTTGCAAGTTTGAGTATTCACTATTTCACTATAAATGCTATAGCACAGGGCAAGGTTGATAATGTATTTTCCAGCGTTCATTCTATCTGTTCCTGCTGCTTTACATTTCAGGGCTTTGAGCAAGCAGTTTCCTCTGTGTGTTTGAACGACTGGATCCTGGCTCTCCATCAGATTCTACTCATCTTGCTGATCATCGGAAAGTGGCTTCTTCCTACAGGAGGCGTCACCCGCGAGCAACTGTCCCAACTTCTACTCATCTTTGTGGGGACTGCAGCCGACATCCTCGAATTCACTAGTGAGACTCTTTCCGATGTTAAGTACGTGGCCTTCGCTATTTATATTCAACTAAAACAAAATGTAATGGACTTGTGAGAATGTTGTTTTTGTGTTTGTCCCAGAGAAAACAGTCCTCAGCTGGTCTATGTCATCCTCGCTGTATGGACATGGAGTATGTTGCAGTTTCCTTTCCATTTTGCAGGTCAGTGGACATTTGTTTACTTCTACAATGACGCCATTTATGCAAAACACGATTTGTTTTTCTATGCTGTAAATTCCCAAATGGATGAGATTAACTTTGACACTGCTTAAATAATGTTCAGGACATGTGAACACTCTTTGCACCAAAATAACTAAACTTATTCCATGATATAGATGCCATTATTACTAACTAAGAGGACACAGAAAGTGCTTGTGCTTAGAACTACTTTAAAATCAATTTGAGAGGAGTTACTCTGCACGGTAGGAGAGAGGTGTAGGGTCAGGGAGTGTTTTTTACTATGTATTACCTTTGCGTTTTTTAAATGTGTCGGTAACATATTGTTATTGCATGGTATTGTGTTGAATAATGAAGGTTTTTGGGATTAGATATGCTTTAGCTTCATACTGTACTATTTTTTTTTTTGATGTATGTGAAAATATGATGCAGGTTCAAAAGAAATAACTGCTGTTCTATACTATAAACTGTTAAGCCTCAAAGCAGTATATAGCTACTGAGGTATAATTGGATTAGAAAGATTTATAATTGGGGAGTGGCTTCCGGGTAGCATCCAAGATGGCAGTTTAGCTTTTGGGCTCTCCGACGGTTTTGAATAAAATACCCCAAAAGTTTGGTACTTAGT
>JAPMNZ010888880.1:0-10645 GCA_029875035.1 Pomatoschistus microps
GAGAAGAATGTTTAGACCAATAGTGAGGGGCCTCAGCTGTCTATCTAGGATTTGAATTAATTGCGTCCAATCAGGATCTTAAGGGGGCGGGTCTTACTGCTGCTTGCGTTCAAAAAAAGTATTTCTAAATAACTGACCATCACTCTAAATCTATTTCTTCTTGAATTGCACAAGTAGATGTTTACCGTCTAAATCTGCGTTGGCTGCCGGTCACTTAGCTGTTCTAAAATCTCGCACCAAAAGACGCAGATGATGTGGATCAAAAACCTAAAATGAACTGTTCCGGTGCTGAGCTGAGTTCAATAAAGAGCCTTGATTATGCCTGATCTAACTGCCTGGGGATTTTGAGCACATAAATATTCTGTAATAGAAGTCTGCACACCACAAGCCAGACGCACAGAGGAATACTAAGCACTTTGGCAGTGGCTCGCAGACAGGTGCTGGTTCCCTTATCACATACGTAGACAGAAAGGGTAATGCTTTTTATACCGCTCTTCTTCGTCGCGACACGCTCTCGGTGATAGCAGCGCACTCACCTGCCCTGTTTCCTCGGGCGCTGAGCTCTGGAACACGTGCAGCTGTAGTGGACATTCTAGCCATGTCTTGTTCGACTCGACTTGCATGATCCAAAGTCCTCCCAAGAGACGGTGTGGGGGATTTAGACAAAGCAATTACAACGGTGAAGCTAGATCACTTACAGGGAAATTGTTGTATGACGTAATGAGTAATACTGTACACAGGGTTGTAATACATGCACATGTTATTGAGGGTGGTACCTGTGAATAACATTATGCTTTAATTCTTCACAAATGATGCATTACGTTTCTGGTGGGAGATGTTATTGCTTTTCATTGTTTTGCATTTAGCATTAGGATAAGGCGGGTCACCTCTCCCCAAACCAAAGCAGTAATAAAATGTCCATAAAATCAAACATACATACAGTACAAACCAAAAGTTTGGACACACTTTCTCATTCAATGAGCTGTTTGACCAATAAGGAGAGTGATGGGTTCTGGGCCAGATGACCTGGCCTCCACAGTCACCGGACCTGAACCCAGTCCAGATGGTTTTAGGGTGAGCTGGACCACAGAGTGAAGGCAATAGGGCCAACAAGTGCAAAGCATCTCTGGGAACTTCTTCACGACTGTTGGAGACCATTTCAGGTCATTACCTCTTAAAGCTCATCAAGAGAATGCCAAGAGTGTGAAGCCGTAATCAGAGCAAAAGGTGCTACTTTGAAGAACCGAGAATATAAGACATAATTCTTAATTCATAGTTTTTATCCGTTCAATGTGAATCTACAATTTTCATAATCATGATAATAAAAAACTCTTTGCATGAGAAGGTGTGTCCAAACTTTTGGTCTGCACTGTATATCACTTCATTGAGTATATCCAAAATCTGTTCTCTTCAATACAGTCCACACAGAACACAATAATTTTTCATATAAAAATGCTTTGTTATGACGGGCAGTCGAATATCCACGGGGATCATTCTTTTGGTTCCAATTGGAAGCCACTGAGAGACCAAAGCGTCCTCTCGTAGTGAGTGACCTACTTGTGTTGTGCACACACACACACACACACACACACACATATATACACACTCACTCTGACAAAACATATTGGAGTTACTCTTCAATAAAAAAATCTAAAATTCATAACTCAGTCTGTCAGTTAAATTCCACATATTCTGTGTCCGTCATGAATCATGTTGTGGTTTGCATGTTAAAGTGTAAAAATGTCCCACTGGTGCCGCTGCTGTTGCACATGTTTAACTTGGCTTATATTGGATTTATTGACTGTGTGTTCTGTGTTTGCACAATGCTGTGCAGCGTGTTCCTGTTTTATTGGCTACATTATTCAATTTTTACTCTCTTCTTTGCAGCATCTCAGTATTGTACTCAACAAACCAGCATCTTATGTTGTTTATCTTTCTACATAGGATCACATTTTATTAGCTTTGCAAAAGTGATTATAAGCCCAGAGGAGCACAGATCTGTTCACTTTTCATCTTGCGCCCAAGGTCACTAATGACTAATATTTTAAAATATATTTTCACTCTTTCGTTCTTGTAATAGGGATGACCTACTTCCCAAATGCCCTTTTAGAATCATGTACTGTATATGATTCCTCAGTTAAACTGGACATATTTCCCTGACTCAGAACATACTGGTCATTACTTCATCTTTGGTCCAGAATCTGGGCATGTGTCTGAGATGTTAACATGGCACTAACATGTCATCAATGTACTTTGGAACGCAAACGGAGCTGCTTAAATATCTCAAGCACAAACTACATATTCTTCCTAGAAAGCACAAGTTGCTGGCCTTTGTTGCTGCTGTAAACCCCGTGTGAAGACTGTCAAAAAGAGAGATGAGTATTTGTGTCTGGCGCTCCCTCTTGACTAGTTAAAGTCATGATGATTCCTCACCAGCCACTACTCTGTGACGCCACTTTAAATACCTGCGTTTTCCCCTACGCTGTTTCACATAAAGCAGCACTTGACCTCCATTTCTGTCAGAAAAAAATGGAGCATCTGGCTCCTGCCCCATTACAAGTGTGCTCCCCTCCTCCCGTCTCCTTTCCTCTGCTCATAACTGCTGCATTTTGCTCCCCACAGAGCTCATTTTCTCATCTTCCATTTTACCTGCTCCTCACTTCTTCACTTTGGCTACAGCACGACTGACAAAACGCCTCTTCTGCCCCACACTTTGGTTCAACCTAGTCAACCTGTTGCTTGATCGCTGCACTCCACATGGATCTATGGCTTTTCACACGCACTTATCCATGGCCTGTTGAAGAGCACGTGCACAAAAGGCGGGATCAATACTACTGTGGCCAAAAGAGTTTATAACCACAATCTGATGTTGTGTCACAATGTGATCGCCACATTTAACTGTGAGAGACAAACATATACATTCCAATGTCAACATCTCATCCCGTGTAAAACAGGAATAAACTTTTACTGTTATAGGTTTGGCCGAGAGGATACATGTCCAGAGTCGGTCCACTCAGAAAACTGCTTCAGTCTTGATGCCCCTTGGACCAGTCTAGTCGGCTGAAGTGGCCTTTACTGAAAGGTTTGGACACTTCTGGTGTAGAACTTTTAAACGCACTGGATTAGGAGCGTGACTGACTGTAAGGCAGTGGTTCTCAAAGCGTGGGGGGGGGACAACAGGACAGATTTTCACTGCATTTCACTCATTTTACCCTAAACACAATAATTTAGTAAGGCAGACGGTGTTTGTATCTGATTCTATGGCAGATCTACCACAGGTCTGTAAAGAACAAAGCAGTGAGATGTTTTATGAAATGGATGAAGGACCACTGCACACTCTGGATTGTGACAGACTGAAGAGGCCCACTCCCACCAGTAATAGTGTTTTATTCATGTGTGAGGTGAAAGAAGCTGCCTCAGCACAGCGAGGAGAGGACCACATTGTTTGAGTCTAATCATGGCCGACGCTCCCGGCGTCAGTTTGATAAACAGACAATCTGTGCTTATAAATAATTAAAGAGAGCGTTAGTTTCACAGTGTCACACTGTTCTCCTTCTCATATGTGCACACTTATGCACAGTTACCATGAGCTGCTCCTCTGAGCAATGAGAAAACTGTGTTTACAGTTCAGCAGGATACATGGATGAAATAATTCACTCAGGGACGTCACTGTCGATATATTCAAGCAAACTCATTCTAAAGAAATACCACAGGAATTGAATGTAAGCTCGTGTCTTTCTACTCTCCACTTTTGTGTGTAATAAGAACTGTTTTACAACAACATATGGTGTTTAACACAGTTTGCTAAGGCGTTTGACCTTCCAGAAGAAAAAAAGGTTATTTTGCCTGTCAAATTACAATCCACTAAGTCACACACATTACAACTTTAACCTGTTTGACTTTTCTTGTTGCCCGTAACCATGCTCACCAAGTTCACACCATGTCATGATTCATCTCCAGCCACCTGTTTTCTCTGTTAATTACATGATGTATATATGCAAATATATATGTTGCAGTAGGAGGTGTGTATGGTGCAGTTGGTCGTGTGTGACAAACCTGCTGTCCCTCTCCATAAACACTGAACGCTTGTATGTCATCAGCCCTTGTCTTACAACATCAGGACGTGGACTGTTTTTCTGAACGCCAGTGTTTAAAATACCTGTGGCCAAAATTCACAGCAGAGAATGTTATTTGAGTTCAATCAAATCATTGTTGATGAGATTTTCTTGACTGTTTTTTATATTATATATTTGTCCTGATCTGAAGTCCCTTCAGTGCTGTGTATTGTTCTGCTCTCCTCTCCCTGTGCAGAGCAGGCTGCAGTCAGACTCTGAGCCAGCGTGTCTGAGTGGATTAGTCTTTTTGAGGGACGAAACAGTGGAAAAGTGGCTTTTGCTGCGCTTCTCTTTCTATGGTTCAACTATGTGGAATGAAGACATAAGAATCATAGAAAACTGCAGCTGCCTTTGCTTTGTTGCTATATTAGGTGAACGTTATGTAATTGATGCCAAATCATTATTGCTGTTGCCAAAGTATCATCTCTATCAGTTTGCACCAGGGCTGTACTCGAAATATCCATTTAACAGACTTTATGACTGACTTATCCGCAATAAGCAAATCAATCACAATACTTTTAAACAACATCACTGTATTATTAATTGCTTACGCACTGGCGAGTAGTGCACTTTAGATAATTGTGTTCTAAAACAATGGACGTTCATTTTGTGAAAATCTAATGGATTCTTCTTATTTTGAAAACACGAGCTAAAAAATCAAGCAGCTTCAGAAATATTGGAAGAATTTCTTGTTCCCTTTTCTTTGCGTTTGTTTTGATCTGTTGGCTGTGGTCGGTTGGCTGTACTGCCCTATCCCTGTATTGACATATTGAGACTTTTAAAGAACTGTGTCTCGGTTTAGAGTGAGTGAAGTTGTTTATTTTTTAGCTTCTTCCCACGCACTGCCACAGGGATTTTCTGCTGCTATTTGTCTTTTCTGGCCCGACAAATCTCTCCTCTGTCTCACCTTCCCACTGGGCACAAAGGCATCGACTCTTTGAGGACTTAAAGTGAATAGAACCAAATATGGATGGATGCGGTCATGCACTGTGAGCCCACTGCAGACGCCACATCAGCCAGGACTGTGCTCCTGTAACTGTTCTCAGACTAATACTAATTCATCTGGTTTGGCAGCTTTCCTTTAACACTTCTGAACAGCGGATTCTCAATGAACCTGCCAAATGTCCTGATATGAGCAGAACCTATTCCTTTGGACCGTCTCCCCATCAGCCTCTGTTCTGTCTATTTCTGTTGTGTTTGCTATTGTTCAAAAGACAATCAATAGTTCTTTAAAAACACACAATCTTTCTCCTCAATCAAGTTCAGACAGAGGCTGTAATGAACTGTTATTTTGACAATTGATTAGATTAACTGATTATTCTTTATGTATATCAATTTGTTGTTGAGATCGTAAAAGATTGGGATTTTCACAGAGAATATTTGTTACATATTGGGGTTTTTTCATGGTTCAGTCTCAGAAAAACTCAGTCTCAGAAAAACTACTAAATGAATTGACAACTATTTCAATAATCAGAGAGATGCAACTATTCGCTTGTTACAGTCCTAGTAAAGACTGATAATATATTTCAATTCATCATTGCATGGAATAAGACAGCTGGTGGTGCCAAAAAGACAAACACAAGAGGTACTGTCAAAATGCTATTATGTAGAAAGAAACGGTTAGAGTCAGTAAAAAAAATTGAATAATGCATTTTCTAAAACTAAAATATGATGCTTTCCAGATGTTTCCTTGTTTGTTGTCTTTTCTTTTGAGTAGAGTGGATAAACCCAGTAGCCCAGTGCACTTCCTTAACCACCCCAGCGATGTCTACATACTGGTGCATATGGAAGCACAAGCGCCGCCTTGGCCGACTGACGATGATTCGATGTGCCACATTTCATTTACACCTGTCCCTGCCAAGGCGCCGTGAAAGTGATTGAGCCAAAACACTAATTTGTTCAAGGTTTCTCAAGGGAAACTAATCAACATGTCTTGAATCACACTCAATTTTTAAAGCCCGAAACTACAGCTCATCATTATGCAGAGTGTATTTTGGAAGCGGCCGACGTGAAAGAGCACTTGTAATAATTAAAAAAGGCTTTTTCTTGGATAAATATTGCTCATTGGTATCACAGAGACAGATTAACTACGAACATTACAATGAAGTCTCAATAAAGATAACGTCATGTGTAGTGTCTTGAGAGTAAAAGCACATTTTCTTCTCGTATCAAAACCTTAGAAATCGTGACTCCAATATTTGTTCCAATGTAGTCATTACAAGACAAGGCACGGCAAGTTTATTTGAATAGCACAGTTCATACACAAGGTCACTCAAAGTGCTTAGCAAAACAAAATAAAAACAATTACATAAGGCAAAAATAATCAGAATGAATTGAAAATATTGAAGACACAATTCTTTACTAGTGAAAAACAAAAACGTTTTTAACCTGGATTTCAACATTGTCAGAGACGAAGCCAGCTGTCTCACATTTTCAGGAAGACTTTAGATTGAATTAAATTAATTTACATTTAATTACATTGGTATTGAATGTAATAATTTATACATTTCAATCTTTTTTCCACGCTCGGACAACAAGAATATTGTATGTTCAGTGTTTGAGGAGGTAGACTTATTTTTTTATTTATTTAAAGTGCAATTTTGAACTTTGTCGATACGGAAGGCGATATCCGGCACCAATATGAACGATATGGTGTCAGAATGCAGAATTGTAGTATGGGAAGTCCTGATTCTCTTCACTTGTAATTATGTTAGTTTTCATTACTTTGTTTCAGTTGAATTATCACTTTTTATGGCACAAAATGTACTTCCATGTTTTTAAAGAAAAATGCGGGCTTCTAACAAGATGACGATTGGTGAACCCTGACTTCAAATATTTATGTTTATTTACTCGCGTCTAAGCCTCGCTACGTTGAGAGCCGAATGGGCGCCAAGTACATGTGGGTGTAGAATTCTAAAGTGGAGAAAACCGTTATGCTTTTGATGGACATTTAATCACTATGGCAACGGGTAGGCCGTGAGAGACTGCTCCGCCGAGTGCTTTTTGTCGCCAGGCTGCAGTGAGCGCCAATCTGAGAAAGGTGATGTAATGCACACAGTCGACTGTCCCGGGGTGAACTCGTGGCTATAACAAAGAGTTTAGATCTGTCGCTGTTGTGAAGCGGCGGAGAAAGTGATGACCCAGGACTGGAACGCCAGGGAAGAGTCGCAGAGATATTCAGCAAATGTATGGCCAGAATAAGGCATTTCGCTATACTTATAATTCTTGTTCTAATTTCTTTGGCTTGGTTTTCCATTTTTCATTGGCAGATATACAATCTTACAATGCCGTTTGATAGTGTTATGTTCCTACTTAAAGACAGAAGTTGATAAAGAGATAATGTAAGTGTAATTTATCGTCTTACTGTATACAAGTACAGTATTATATGTTTATGTATGTATGTATGTGTATGTGTACATGTGTATGGATATGTGTGTATATGTATGTGTGTGTGTATTTATGTATATTTGTATACAGTATATGTGCGTATGTATGTGTTTATGCAAACATCTGTATAATATAGTATAATGTCTTTGTTGTACTTTTGTTATGTTGTACAGGACAGTATCCAGTATATAGTTTTATTTTTCATTTGGGGGTGGGAGTAAACAAGTATTTTACTTCTTCTCACTCCCTTTCAAGCAAAGAGCAATACTTCAGTGTACAAAATATGTAATCTATGTATAATATAAATTGTTTACTATAATGTTTAGAATACCACAAGTTTGTGATGAATTACATTTTTGTTTTTGTTTTATATTCAAGCTTGAAATAAAAATGATTAATTCATTCATTGTTTGCATTGTCATATCCCCTTCAGAACCCAATCAAAGCCCACATATAGTAACACCATGGGACCTGTGGACAAACTTTGCCAGAACAGATTTGTTGTATCCCACCTCAAAACACATGAAGCCCACTTTGCTTTGCTCGCTGAGATAAAGATGTCCTTTGGAAACTCCAGACAAGACCGTGTTCACAGGTCTCTGCTACATGTTGTTCCCACCGTCACTTCTTAATTAAATGTTTGGTGACAATCAGCTTTGGTCTGCCGGATGTCACCGTGTTTTGGGTGCTAACCTCTACCTCCTGCTGCCTTGTGTTCATTATTTTCGACAATTTCTGGCAAAATGGCTCGACTCTTGATGCCGCTGGTTCCAGATGGTGTTTTTGTGATGGCAGAGTACAGTGTTGAGTCATCCCTGCCTTTGCCTGCACCTCTTCTCTCACTCACTTTCTGCCATTCGAGCAGTCACTCCAAGACATACACTGAACTCTCAAAAAGTCACCACAAACAGCAAAGACAGGGAATCCTAGCAAAGTCTGCAAACTATTGAGTATGTCTCTTGAATTTTTCCCCAGAACAAAGTAATTGTTCTTTATTGACTGTGCAAAACTGTCCATGTTTGTATAAGTAAGTAAGTAATCTTTTTTTATATAGTAAGTAGTAAGTAAGTATAAGTTTTTATTTATGTACCTTTTCACTCTAATCAGAGCCTCAAAGCAGTTTACAATCGTTATTTTTGAGCACACAGAGCACCTTTCAGACCAGTCACACAGCGCTTTACAAATGTTGTGGGCACTTGTCTCTCACTCCACACCATGATGGGAGTGGGGTCGCTATACAGGAGGCACATTCAATACCTAAATTGTAGATATTTTTAATGGTAGGGGAAACCGGAGCACCTGGAGGAAACCGGAGTACTCATTGGAAACCTACGCAGACACGGGGAAAACATGCAAACTCCACACAGAAAGCCCCGCAGGTGGAATAGAACCCAGGAGCTAACCACTGCGCCATCCAGCTGCCTTCATCTCAGAGTATCTGGCCAAAGAGGTGATGCAAGACTTCTAGTTTCCATAGCATCCTCTCATAAGCATAAGCACGAGCCCCCCGCTGTGCACCAAATGTAGAGGCGGTCAAAGCCGTCTTTTTGCAGATGGAGTCTTTGCAGCATGTGGTCTTCTCTCATGAAAGCAATGCTGTAATGTGTAAAATGCTTTGTCCTTCACGTAAATAAAGTAAATGTTTTGTGCTCTGCTAAATGTTAAGGTTTAGACAGTTAAGTACAGTTCTTACTTTGCACCAAGCAAAAAGGGGTCATCACTATTGGTATAGAAAAAAATGGCAGTATCTTAATGACCTCCAAGAAGTAAAATGATCACCGCTGCTTGTTACTAATTGGATTGTCCTGCATTATAGAAGGATTTGAGTTTTAAAACATTGTCACTCCATGTCTAAGTATAATTTAGATTAAAAACAAGTTCAGTAATTAATTAATAGTGATTAATTAAAGTAAAACAAGTTTGAGACAGGCCCACGTAACAAAATATACAAGACAAAGAACAAAAGATTCAGGTTGACAGCCACTTTTTTGGTATCAATTATTTCATATTAGACTCCAAATAGGGCTGCAAAGTATCTGAAAGGATAGAACAAGAAGCAGGTAAAACCCAATACTTAATATCTTTTTATTTCTTGTATTCATTTTTACTGTACCCAGTCCCACTACGGATGAGTACAGGTTGAAGCCGATAGTTTCTTTAATTTTTCTTCATCATTACACTCTGAAGGGTGTGAACATGGATTTTGCTTTTACAGTATATTCAATGCATGTAAAAGTGTAACAGTGAATGCCTAAAGTTCATGTCAACAACACTCCTTTAGCTTGTAGAACATGTAAGGCACATTGAAGTAAGATGTTAAAAAAGATTATTTGATTATCATTCATTCAGATGTTAATGTTTGCGCACTTCTGTGATATCAGTCTGTATTAAAAGCACTGTGTCTTATTCCTCTGATGTATCCTGTGCTGGGGATGTTGAGCTTGTAGGAGGATTGGGGCGAGACACTAGATTTCCGCTCTCTTGCACGTACTACTGTCTGTCAGGTGTGGTTGTGGTTACAGACAGCTCCCCAGAGACGTGTCCGAAAGGAGCTAACGTGCTCTGCCTTAGTCTGCACCAGGACCGAGCTGTGCCTTCCCTGAAAATCTCACATCGGCCTTGCTCCGCGCACACACAAACGCACGCACACGCACACGCACACGCACACGCACGCGCACACACACACACACACACACACACACCCACCCACATGCACACACGCACACACGCACATACAGGAAATTGACAAGGGGCAAAAGGAAATAGGGTTGGACAGATGATGGTAGCCAGAACACGCGCACCCTGGCCACATGAAAGATTCAAAACTAAACCCAGATAACATTTGATCAGAAGAGCAAAGCAAATAGTAGTTTGTGTTTTATTTCTGCAGCCGATGGTCGTCTGTGATCATCAAAGATGCTTTTGAAGACTTTGAGCTGATGGTTACATGACAGGAGAAGAAAGAATGTGAACTAAATCGGTACTAATATTGACCAGGGCAGCAGATAGCGTGCTTTAGATTAGCCTATTACAACACTCGCATTAATATGATGTAGATTCAAGATTCAAGATTTTTATTTGTCAAACCAAGTGAATGGTTTGAAATTATATTTCTCTCATCCTTGATTGTGGAGCGGGGGGTG
>JAPMNZ010889029.1:0-16270 GCA_029875035.1 Pomatoschistus microps
GTGCCGCCAACTAGCATTAGCCCCTTTTCTATGCTTCTTTCAAAACTAATAATAATACAAGAAATCTGTACAATTGTCCTTTTACTGTAAATTGGTCCGTCAAATTGGGAAAAAAACTGCATTTGCCTTAGAAAATCTATATGTATATAAACATGTACCTTAAGTTTTGGGAGTCTTTTGATGGTTTTCAAGGGCCGCAGAACCCGCAGAACTCGGAGGGACTTGATGGTCTTGATGTCTCGTCCTTTGTTGTTCCTGGGGGAGTGACGTATTTGAAATGATGAATGTTTTTTGAGGTGACGCAGATTTTTCACATGAAACAGACACATGCGGATTGGTCAAGTCTCATTAACGATCAGATTATTGTTCAATATGTTCAAACACATTTGTCAAGACAGTTTTTCACTAAATTCCTTCATTTGTATCTCTTACTTCTGCCTGCTCCTTCTGAGATCTGTACAGAATTAAGGGAAAATTGAATGTATGTCAAATGTACCAGAATTTTCCAACTTTTCACTCAGGGACGCATAAAATATATGTGAAATAAACAGGAACACAACTAATTAATAATATAGAAAGTATTTGAAAATGGCTAAATCCATTGCAGTGTTTTATTGTTTAATTTGTTCAGCTATTTGACCTAATTTCAATTATATGATCATGTTATGTGCAAAAATAACGAGCCAAAAACTGCGAAACACTTGAGCTTGTCCTGTCTCCTCAGTTTGAGAATCCCTGGCATATGGGACACTGTGGACAACTGTGTATTTTATGTTAAAAAATAAGAAATCAAACACTGCTCTCTGTTGGTGTGATGGGGAACTACAAGGTGAGATAAATTTTCATCCTTTATACATGTTTTTCCGTATATTGTCGGCATAAGAAATGATTTGACATTCTACCCAATGTGAAATGTTCGAGTTAAAGCAATAGTTATGTTTAAGGGGAAAAAGTGACGCATAATTCTTCCACTTTAGAAGATGGATTATAAATTACTCTGAGTTACTTCCATATAATACTTGACAACAGATCAGAGAGCTGATGTCACTTTTCTTCCTAAATGATAATCAATAACAAAAACACATTCACTTGATGATATGAATGAAATCTTCCAAACCTCAACTCACCACTCAACCTGTCAAAATACTGAGACATTAAGTGGACCAGATGTGTAGACTATTGGACAATATGAGTCAAAATACAACAAAACATTGAAACCGGGACACAATGGTGACAACACAACAATAAAAGTGTGATTTTTTACCCCATCACATTCCTGGAAGCCCCAACAGTGACAAAATCCACAGGAACAACAGAGAAAATTGAGGCAAAAGAGAAAAATTGAGGATCACAGCTATATTCACAACACAGAAATTCTACAGTGCGACAAAAGAAACACAAAAATATTAGTCGTTCGCCACATTGAAAAGTAACAGAAACAACAGGGATGTCATAATACTTTTGTTTATGGATTCTCTTGTTTGTGTAGGTCGTAAGAATTTTGAGAAGCAAAATAAACTAATTTCAATTGAGTCTATTGTTTTTTCGAAGAATATTTCATGTCTGTTTAAATCACAAAACAAGCAAAAAGTTGAGTCATAGAATATATGACAAATGTGATGATGTTTCTGGAGGATAATATCTTAACCTCTCCATTGGTTAAAGTCTGTCAATCAAGAATATTAATGTATAAAACTGTGGAAAGGAAATTACTACTTTGAATAAAAAAAATAATACATACATGGCTATATTTGTATAAAATTTACTTAAATGTGATGTGTTTTACTTTAAGTGTGAATGGCTTTGCGTTTTCTCTCCACAAAGTGCGTCTATCAAAATTTGACAGCCCTACAATTGTAAGCAAATATGAAACTTTGGGCGTCATAATGTTCCGGTGCTGAGCCAATGGTTCATATGAGCAGGTTGGTATTATTGAAATGTGAAAATATCTTTAAAATTTTGAGTTTGGCAATCAGGTACCCCAGATTAGAATTGCTGTGTTTTTCTTGTGTAACTCTATAATGTGGTATCGTGACATCCCTAAACAACAGTAAAAATACATTTCACAGTTAGTAAAGTTAGCATCGTAGAAAGAAGAAATGTCTGTGACGGTTTAATATAAATCTTCATGACAAGTTTCTATAGAGGTAAATAAATGCGATTTTAAAGCGAGGTCGTTGAGTACAATGGTGCAGTGAGTCAGTGTGTAGTCAGAAGCAGCAGCAGCATCATCATGACTCACGTTAGGGCAAAGGCGATGAGAGCTCCCACCACCACGATGAAGTCCAACAAGTTCCACATGTCGCGGAAATACGAACCGTCGTGAAGGATGAGGCCTTGGTCGATCATCTGGAGGTTAGGACATAATGTATGAATGTAAAAGGTCCGACAAAAGGGGACTAAGGAGAGGAATGTGGACGAGCGGACTCCCACCTTTATGATCATCTCGAAGGTGAACACTCCAGTGAAGACGTAATCAAAGTAACGCAGGACCTGATGTGAAGGAAACAGAAGGACGTGTCGGTTACATACGTGAAAGGAAGTGAATATCAGTTACTTTTCAATTTGTACATTTCTCCTGTGTGCGATCAATAAAGTCTATCTCATCTTATTTGTGAGGATGAAGACACGTTTTTCGAATGCAAGTAAGACCCACCCCACATGGCCCGGATTGGATACAAAATCATTCAAATCTGTGTATTCAGCTGTTGCCCCTCACCATTTCTCCAACTATTCAACTATACTTGATATAGATGATACTATGGGGTCAAAAATATGCATCATAATAAAACAAGTGAAGTTGCTGACATCACCTTTAACAACAGCAGTCGCTATTTTCTGTAAGAATGTATTTAGGTTATGCCACCAATATTAGTAACAAAAAAAAACAACCAATTCCAATAATATCTAATCACTTTCTTACTTATACTTATGCAAATTAATCACTTATGTGCCTCCTCAGGTTAAATAAGTGAAAAACCTGGAAACATGTGAAAATATAACATAATACTTTTTTCTATACACTTTGTTGTTGGTCTAAAAACTAGATTTGCCAAATGAACAAGCAAAAATGACTTTTTCCCATTGGCAAATCTTACTTGTTTTAAGATACAAAATATTATATAATTTTTTCAATAATATTTTATTACCAGTTTGGATTGAGTTCTAGCTTTAATTGAATTTATAATTAATTTTGGTTTTGGTACATTTGTGATTTCCCTAAAGCACAGAACACACATGGTTAGTTTTTGTTGGAGGGAGAAAATGTATTTGCCAATTTAATCTAATTTGCAACATATTCAACATAATCCAAATTGGTGAAATATTTACAAGTAGTGTCCAGCCAAAAAATCCCAAAAACCTGTCTTTCAGACTCAGACTCAGAATCAAAGTGCGACAGTGACTTGTGTGCATTATTCCATAGTTCTCATTAAACCAGTAGGACCATGGCTTCACACCTTGTTTCTCTCTGAGTTGGTGCAGACTGGGTCCTCCGCTGCCAGAGCGATGCTGCTCGCCACAATCACAAGCAGGATGCTCATCTCGAAGTATCGCAGATTTACAACATAGTGACAGATCCTCCTGATGCTGCAGAAACAAACACGGTCAGTAACTTTTAACATTTTGGAAAGCTCCGTATTTGATCTACACTGACGTACGGGTTAGAGGCCTTGAAGACAAACATGCTGTCGGGGACTGGAGGCTTGGGTGGAGGTAAGGGTGGTGGTTCCTCATCATCATCATCATCATCATCCTCATCATCATCATCATCATCTGTCTCATCATCATCTTTTGCGTTTTGTTCACACTGGTAAACCTCCAGCTCCTTCCCGCTCACTACAGTCAGAAGACATTTGAAAGATGCTCTGTAAAAGTCTCATAAGTCATTGAAGAGCTCATACCCTGATTATTTCAACTCTTTTCAAAGTAAATTATTTGAACCTAAATGAACGTGAGGTAAGTTTGAAGTTGGTACAGGTTTGAAGGACTTTACATAAAATGGCTTCACTCAACCGCTTATGTAGGTGGGAAAAACATTGTTTATAACTTCAATGCCCCCACAAAATTGTTAATACTGCCGAAGTATTTTTTTTACCTTTATTAATCCACAAACTAAATGAACCACCTCGGACTGATGAGACCTAATTCCCGCGGTTATCCAATCATTAGCAAAAGATTAGCTTACCTAATCAATTCTACCCACTTTCATCCTTTTTCTCGTCCAAAGACTGTTTTGTATTGATTTGTATTTTTATCGAGACAAAACGGAAAATGCACTTTGCATGAAGTAAAAAAGAAAATCCGATTTTAGCTGTTGAGTTGCTGCAGCTTTGACCTTTTGAGAGAGAAATGTTGTCAGACTTAACTAAATATTTTGGTTTTCACATGTGACTCTAAAGAGAAGATAAATCTTTGCAAACAAGCACGGGAATTAGAGGCCAAAGTGAGTCTGAGTGCTACTCCAACTCTAAACTTGATACATTTCCAAATTAATTAACATATTCCTGTTCCAAGTACCAAATGGGCACATCAGTGTGAGGCTTGAGCACAAATTCAAATGCTCTCATGCAGACAACCATCGCCTCCTCTCTAATGCAAAGACCGGGAGAATATTGGCTCCTGTCACGGCCTGATGAGAAGAGTGGTACCTGTCATGGGCGTGAGCTCCAGCAGAGGCTGAGAAGACATGTCAATGGCCACACTGCCCTCTACTTTGTGATGCTTGAAGGATCCGGTGGTTCTGGGGTGGTTGTCGGTCTCTGTGTTGCAGACGCTGTAATCTGTGGCCTCATGTGGTGTTGGCTGTGGCTCGAACGGATCAGACTGACCATCAGAACGACCCAACCAGTTACAGTCAACCAGCGGCTGGTCTGTGGTGTCCGAGTCGATGTGGGAAGATCTGGGATTCAGATGGGGAGGTTTTGTCAAGAGGAATTAACACAACCACATCAACATTAACATGTTTATAGATTTTTAGGTGTCACAGGAAGTCTGCAGTCTACAAATAAGAGATCAGAAGTCTACACAAATGTATCCATTAAAGGCTGAATATTGTGCACAAACAAAATTATGGTTTCGCTTGTATAGATTTGTCTGTATGCTGTAAAAAGCTGACATTTTGTGAGTTTGTAAAACGTTAGAGACACACAATCAATCAAATATAAACCACAAAAATAACAAACTTACTTTCTGCTGCTGTCTCCCACTTCAGCGTATGGATTCACGATACACGTTCCATCCTCGTCATGTACAACGTCTGTTTTCTCTCGATCTTCCTCCTTTTCATCCTGCTCATCCAGCACCCGTGGGTCCTGGCTGAGGGACCTCTTGACCCGTGACTCCTCGTTTGGAGCCAGTGTACAGTCCAGACTCTTGGCCTCGGCTCGGGCCTCTCTGTGCCGGTGTCTCCGGTGCCGCGCCCCGTCCTCCGGCCCCTGACTGTGTCTGAACTTACGGGCCATTCTGTGCCTGGTGGCCCCTGCGCTGCGGTGATTGGATGGCGGGGCTTTCTCCTCTGAGATGTTGACCAGGGGCTCTGAGGAAGGGGGCTCTGGAATGGGGATGGTGATTGACATGGGTGGGTCTGATTCGGACATGGGTGACTCTGGCAGGTGGGCTGGCTTCCCTTCTGGAGACAGGGCAGGAACAGCGGGGGTCTCTGCGGTGTCTTCTGTGGGACTGCTGAATAACTCCTCTCGACTGGCTATTTGACGCCGTTTGCGAAGCTGATTGGCCCGTTGCTCCCACACAGACATGTTGACTTTCCTCCGTCGCTCGCGGCGATTAGAGAAAGCTTTAGAACTGTTCAGAGGCTGCTCGTCCGGGGCCACGATGCCAGCATCAGCCTCCTCCGGGACGTTGGGTCGGCCTCTGTGGATGGCCCGCTTCCTGTACAGGTAGGGTCTGCGTCTCCCACTATGAACACAGCAGTCTCTATTACTATCACCATGTCAGATTGTAGTTTATTATTCTATTCTTAACTTACATGACTCATATTTTAGAGTCATTTGTGGATACAATATATACAAAAAAGATCTAGAACATGTAAAATACTTGAATACTTAAAAAACATATTTTCAATAGGTAAAATGAAGTATTGGACAAAATCAAAAGGGAAATAAGTGCAGGATTGAGATTTTACCAGTAAAAACAATATCTGAAAAGGCTGAATAGAAAAAGAAGGAGGATGATGGTGAGACAGAGATGCTACATGTTTACTTACTGGTCTTCAGATTCTTGTGGTCCATGAAATCAATGAGTGACCATTTGAAAACAAGACATTAGTGTTGGACACAGAACATTGTTCTGACACTGACAAAAATATGTTCTCGGTGATAATTCCATTACTAAATGTAATGAGTATTGAGAATATTAAATCAAGTCTTTCAGAATAATATTATCAGTAAAACATCCAAAAATACACCCAGCCATCAAATAATACTCTTAGCATTTTGGTCAGTGCAGTAAAACAGTCATAAAACAAGACATGATGAATTCAGCAGAGCAAAGAAATTCATATTCTCCAGACATCTGCAACACAAGACCAACATTTACATGTAAATAAAGACAAACGAGAGACAAATGAAACGATCAGATCCACAAAAAGTTTCATCAGGAAAAAAAACTGACCAAGTTCTTTTGTATAAGAACAAACTTTTACATCTCACTAAATGAAAATGTCATGAAGGCATGTGCCGAAACCAGGAAGTCATCCACCACCTACGGCATCCAATCACAGGCCAAGAAACACACGTTTATTACTGGGGTAGTTCATGTGCATGTAGACTCATGCTTTTAACAGACATCATTCAGTTTTAGATCTGAAACATGCCTTTGTCCATGCAAAACAGACTGGAGTCATACAGGCCTCGACAAGAATGCAACTGATCTGCAATATCCTTACAACATGCAGACAGAAGTCACTGAGAAGTGCCAAGAAATGTGGATGCTGTGATTTACATTCACACAACTTGATAAAACCAGTAACTTACTCCGATATTAAGCCGTCTCTCCCTCTGGCATACCTCTGGTTGAAAAACTCCTCCTCTTCTTCTTCATCCTGTCAAAACACATGTTGTATATTAAACCTGCACTATAGGATTGAAATCACTTGTACTGCTATAATCACTTTTAAATTGTATTCTACATAACATATCTTACACAAAAGAAACAGATCTTTCATCTTTCAAACATGTTTGCACATTTCCTGTCTTTTGCAAAACCCGAGTTGATACTATTCATGCCAAATGTGACATGTACAATTCTCCATTGTGAGATCACTAAAGTCTTATCTTATCTTACCATCACTGTCATAAAAAGCATTATACAAACCATTTAAGATCTGTGAGTGCACAAACCTTTGTAAGTTCTTGAGCGTTTGCCAGATTATCCACAGCGATGGCCAAGAAGACGTTCAGCAGTGTGTCTGTTTGATTTGTTTAGAACGTAATATAACACGTATAAATTGACTCTCGTGTTCCTCAGCAGATGTGCGAGAGTATGTTGGGGTGAGTACGAGTCTTTCTCGCCTGCAGAAGGATACAGTTTCCAAACAGCGTGAGGACTATGAAGTATATGGACGACCACATGCCGTACTGTACTCCACCCTGTGAGCGAATCCCATTATACATCACCTCATTCCAGTCCTCTCCGGTCAGGATCTGCTCAGAAAAACACACTACATTCATTTCTCAATCATGAAATAAATTAGACAGAGGACATTTTCTATATTACAATCAGATGTGCAATTGTTCTAAGAAACAGAAAAGGGAAAGATCTGCCCAGAATCAGAAGCTGCTCCTGGTATTTAACTAACTAAACCGCAGAGACAAATGGCAAATCAAAAATCCTTCTTAATTATTTGAATATAAAGTGTAGCTGTATGGTATCATTCCAGTGGTGTGTGTTTCCCCAAAGACAATAATTTCCACTATATATACAAACAAGAAAAAATAAACGTATTTGGAGTATACATATAGCCACATACTGGGGCAATACAGCTTATTTTAAGCTGTATCTTATCTGTATAAATCAGCGGTCTTTAACCTGTAGCATGGGAGCTAGCAGTAACTCGCTAAGCCTGTAGCATGGGAGCTAGCAGTAACTCGCTAAGCCTGTAGCACGGGAGCTAGCAGTTCCTCGCCAGCTCCTCCCATCGCCTTTTGTAGCAGATCTATTTGTAAAGTCATGTAATGTTGTAACGATCATGTCTGACTCGCATGCATTTGTGAAGATGGTTGTGTGGGCGAGTAGCGGAGGTGGTGGGAGAGGAGAGAGAGAGAGTGGGGGATAGACAGAGAGTGCTTGTCTTTGTGCTCGGGGTGAGACATTTCCCATGGTGCAATGTGTCATGTGAAGTATTCAGAAAGAGGCGAACCTGAAACACCGTCATAATGGCAGCTGGAAACGTGTCAAAGTTGGTGGGAGTGTAATCCTCAAAGATGAACCTAAAGTGGAGGCAGACAGAGGCAGAGGGTTCAGAGGAGACCAGACAGAGGAGACCAGAGGAGACCAGAGGAGACCAGAGGATATCAGAGGAGACCATGGAGGAGGGGCCTTTTCATTCACGCAGCTCCAAGACTCATCACCTATTCATAGGCAACACTTGTTGATGTAAACTCGTGATGAATAAATGCCAAATATCACAGCCATCGACACAGTCATTGCATAGATTTTTTCACAACATAGCATTATCTGATTGTGTGCCTCGAATAACCAGTTTTATTACAAATAGTGGATTTGTTCACCTTCCACCAAAGAGCTGCATCCCAAGCAGAGCGAAGACCACGATGAAGAGGAAGAGGAGGAAGAGCAGGCTGATGATGGACTTCATAGAACTCATCAAAGAAACCACCAGATTTCTCAGCGAGGCCCAATACCTGCAAAAGAAACATGCTTTTACAGTGATGTCAGTAAGTGTCTGTTTGTGCTCTTTCTACAAGTAAATGCTCACTTTGTAATCTTAAAAATTCGTAAAAGTCTCAAAGCCCTCATCACACTGATGCCAAATGACATTCCGGGCCGAAAGAAACCCCAGACCACCTCAAAGATGCTGCCAATGATAACCTGCAAAAGTATAATGCACTTATTATGACAAATGGACAAGATCTCTTGTTATTGTTCATGAAAGTTGGTCCCTATGTTAGAATAAGTTAACATAATAGAACACTTACAAAAGCAACAGTACGTATTTTTGAAGAGGTGAAAAATCGCAAGATTCAATGGAACATATTTTATACTGCTGTCTATAACAGAGCAGCTCCGAACATCCCTCTCCACAAACACTTCCTACAGCTCATCTGAGGGAATCCTGAAGCGTTCTCAGGCCAGCAGAGAGACATGAGGCGTTTTCACACTCTCAAAGTGAGTAGTGTGGTGCTGCTAAAGCAGGCTCCGCTGGGCCCTACTTCAGAGCTGGACAAGGCTGGGCTCGGTCTGATAATGTGCAGAGCCAGGCCCGTATGAACACCTATAGTCCCCCCAGTGTGCCCTGGTTATTCCCTGGGGTCTCCTCCCCATGGCACATGCCCAGAACAGTTATCCGCCAATAGAACCAGAACTCCGAAATAGTTTTCGGCTAAAAAAGTTACGTACTTTTATTCAAAATGTTGAATTCCGAATATTACAAATATTGCAAAAAAATAATATACAAAATTATTTTTAAAGATTGACAGTAACTCACCGCACAGTCAAAGCAGTTAAACGATGAATGAAAGTAAAGTCGAAATCCAAGACCATACATTTTCAAGCACATTTCAGCCAAAAACAGCCCCAGAAAAACAAACTCTGCATAGTCTGTAGAGAGATAAACATATGAATTTAGTAGCTATGCTTAAGGTTCATGTATTTTGCCTTGTACACACAGAGGAAGATGGTGAGCCAGCCGGGCTGGTTGTGGTGCACGATGGCCACACAGATGGTGTTGAGCGCCACCAAACTGAGCACCATCAGGTAGAAGGTGTCGGTCTTCACCATGCGGCGGATGGAGATGCGTAACATCCTCTCTTTGCGGCGCAGGTAAGCAGCCGGGCCACGACGACCACTGCGGAAGTTCATCCTGCACCGCGACATGCCTCAAGGACACAAGAGAGAAGAAGCAGACATGTGTCACTGATGCTGCCTTTGCTCTGGGAACTATGGTAAATTACTCTGCGGAGGAGAACAGCAGGAGAACTGGGTGGGGACGTCTAGATCAGTGGTGGGAAAACCGGTCCTCAGAGGGCCTGGGCGGTTGCACGTTTTATTTCCACAGACTCCACCCATTTCCTCAGGTGAGTCCAGTTTTAATCTGATTATTGAGGAAATACGTGGAGTCTAGTGTGCTCCTGTTCAGGTTGGAACAAAAACCTTGCCCACACCTGCTCTAGAACCTGTCTCTACCAACACAATGATGAAGAACCCTCCGGCTAAGGCCTGCCAGAGCCTCTCCTCCTCCATCCTCGCCCTTGTGTGTATGCATGGTTTCTTATGGGGTTTTTCTCTATATGCATTATGTAACTATTTTTAGTGTTATTAAATGTCCTTATTGATTTATGCCTAATATATGGAGTCACATGTATATTTACATGACAACTGGGGATTCATTTTCACTAGAAAACCATTTCCTTAAAAAAGTGTTGCATCATAATGAATGGGTTAAAGTATCTATCGGTCGTCTAACCTCATAAAACAGTAACTTCATCATAGACTCACTTGCTGTGGACATATCTGTGTATGTCTTGTCGTCTCCCGGGGCCCCTCTTCTTGCACCAGTTTTCTTGCTGGCTCGCTTTAACACTATCATAAAGGGGATAAATATTGAATGAAATCAACGGCACTGACAACACAAAGATACTTCAAATCAAAAATCAAAATAGAAAAAAAGCTTTTGGCGAGAAGGTATACAATGGTGACTACTACTGCTAACTATAGATTATTGAAATGACTTTACATTATTATGTATATATAATAATGTATATAATATAATAATTGATACTTTTTTCTATCTTGATAGGCCTAGAAAACATGCCATGTGCTTTAAAATAGGTTCAGGAATAAAATAAGTTTTAATGAAGAAAGCAGAATCTCTAGAGCTTTGAATTATGGTTTGTTTTTTGTTTTTTTAAGAAAGAAAATCGATGTCTCTTGCCTAAAAAAGGACTTTTATTTCTTTAGATATGCTGACGTGCAGGAAGGAATATAGACACAGCTGTTGATCTCCAGAGCCAATGAAGTAGCACACATTCCTGCTTCCTGGTGTGTTTATGTGAACAGAGGAACAACACAACACCAGGAAGTGTAGCTGGCGCAGTTTATATGTAGGTGCACTTAACAATTCTAGCAACGTACGTAAGTATGAAATGGTTTTGATACAGAAACAGTAATGGTAAAAGATGCTGATAGTAGGAAGTTAGTTTGCATTCATCATTATTCTACTCTAGCTGTTATCATTACCCATAAACTGCTTTAAAGATTGAGCGACAGCCTTCCCATTCATAACTCACCGTCTAATGGTGATCTCCCTGAATTTTTACTCTCCTCTGCCAACATCACCTCCTCTGTAAAAACAAAAACACACAGAAATATACTTATCATAATGTACCAACCACAAATACATACTCTACACATAACAGTTTTTACATTCCTCAGGCTGTCTGCAAACACAACATCAAAGACCAAAGTGGTGCAAAGGCAGCATCCAGAGGCCTGCATGACCTTGTTTAGAAATCGCATCTCTTTTTCTGTGTTCCATTTGCTGTCTCTGCCGTCCCACACTCTCCCACGACTCGCACTCACTAACATATACAGATATCGGCTCTCTCACTCTCCCTCTCTCTTTCGCCAGCACGGCCACAAATTTAAGTCAGTGAGTCAATATCACCTATTCCGCACCCTCGATTGCGTGGGTGACCAGCCATGTGGTATATAGCCATTACAGCTACACAGATATACAGTAACTCCTATAGTAGCAGAGACGGAGCTCCACCACTCGCTTTGACAAGTGACATTTGACCAGCGTATTAAATAGATGTTCTCCGACGCTGCTGCGAATGTATCTAAAGTATCTCTGAAGGTGTTTTTTCATTTAAAGGCAAAGATACTTGTCAGATACAAGAGGAGAAAATGGTTTCAACCTGTCTCGTGTTTCACTCAAAAGGGCAGAGATCCTCAAATGGGTCACATGCAGCTTGTGAACTGAGCTGGGAATTAATCAAGACTAAACCAGGACAAGGAGAGGAGCAGATCAAAGCTACATCAGGACAAAACTGGGTTCAAACCAGGACCAAGGTTGGGTTTGGGATTACAGGTTACCTCACAGTTCAATATGAAATACATGACTCACCATTAAATGTACTATCAAGATTAGCTTCCTTGCATTGGTATTGAAAGGTGATTTTGAATGAGTTAGTTCATCTTTATTGAAGGGGCAGTGCACAGAGACAGCTCAGATAGATGGATATGTTCTGCACCTGATTATAGCTAGTTTCCATGTACAGTCTGATTAAACTGTTTGAATGAAGAAGTCAGACTGCATTCCTTTATACATAATATTGAGAATATTTACTTTGAATATTTATTGTAAAGATTGAAAAGACAGGAGAAATTGCCCAAACTAATATAGAGGCTAAAGAGTTTGAAAAAGAAGCATTTGTGCAGAGGGTTTGGGGGGGTTGTGTTAGAAGTTTCTAATATTATACCAGAGGTTTCTAATATTATCATGGATGGATCTAGACAACTCCAGATTTGTTTTAATGAGGGGACAATGCTACACCAAAGCATATGAAGATCATTTTTCATAATAAAATAGTCCCTTTAAATATATTTCATCTAAATCTCACGAGCAATTCTATTCAATTCTCTCCAGCAAATCCATAAAAGTTGAAAGTTTACCAGCTCTGTCTATCCAGGCTCTGTAACCATTCAGCTCTCGCTCCACCTGCTGCTGGCGACGCAGCTTCATAAAGGCTCGTCTGTTCTCCACTCGCTCCCTCTCTTTGGCAAACTCACTAAAATAAAAACAACAACAAGATGACAAAAAATGTATTACTCATAATTTTCTACTGTATAGAAAAATGCTACTCACCCAGACAAAACACCCAAAACCAGGTTGAGCACAAAGAACGAACCGATGATGATGAGGGGGATGAAATACAACCAATTCCATGTGATTCCCAAAGCATCATTGGTCTAAAAAGAATTTAAAAAACAAGTACAAAAGCAAGATTTAGTGTTGATGTTTCATGATCAGACTGTTTTTTTGTATATAACATTATTTTTTCTGTTTAAAAGTCGCAGTTTTTTTCAACGTTAGGCCGGGGTGCGACTTATACTTGTTATATTTTAAAGTCGCAATTTGTAAGATTTCCATGTGAAGTCATCATTAAAGGGCCCTAATCTGTCAAAAGGCATTAATAAAATAGAAAAATGCTTTTTTCCATTACTTCTCTAACTGAAAACAGTAGTTCAGCCTAGATATTAAAATTTCAAAATTAGTTTTACAGCCCCTAAATCTTGTTATTGTTTTTATTTTGATTTCCCGCCCTCCACCGTTTCACCAATCAGAAAGTCTGTGATCCGGGTTGCCAGAACTCACAGCATCGAGCTAATCTCACTGGTAAATTAAAATGTGGCCGCAGAACTAAAAAAAAGTCTTGTTATGGTTCTCAAATCATTAATGACAAAACAAGGAATAAAACCAGGATTTCTATCTTTGTGAAAAAGGAGTTGGTTTTAGATTTGTTATTGACAAAACTCAATAGTGGGAGAGTGGGAGAGGTTGCAGTACCAGTTTTGGCCAGAGGTTTACAAAATGCTTCTTTAAATTTTATATTTTGTTTCCCGTAAAAAATCTATTAATAGCCCAGGCTATTAAGTTGAGTGGTTAAGCTAATAAAAATGCTCTAGTGCGACTTAAATCTGTTTTTTTCCATCTTTATTATGCATTTTCGGCTGCTGCGACTTGTACTCCGGAGCCATTTATAATCCGAAAACTACGGTATGTGTATTCGAAACGTACATTGTAGAGCACAGCCGTCCATCCCTCCATCGTGATGCACTGGAAGACGGTGAGGACGGCAAAAAGTATATTGTCAAATTGCGTTATTCCATCATTCGGCCCGATCCAGGTGTCGTTACAGTCGTATTTCTCCGGACACTTCCTCACGCCACATGCAAACGCCAGCTCAGAGGAATCCACCGTCTCATTGTCTGGAAAAGGAGGAAAATGTGCGAGAAATAAGAGCCGGTTAGTAGGTTCAGTTGTCTCCAAGTTGTGTCAGGCAGAGACCATAAATGCAGTGGTGTGGCCTCTGATTACACAGTCCATGAGAAATAATTAGGCAGTTGATCATTTAGCCAACAACATCTCTATAATACCCCTCAGCTGCTATTGTGAGCCAAGAGGAAGACAAACTGCTTGTTTTGCACTAAGAAATGAGTGGTAAACAATACGGCACATTGGCACAGCAGTTAGCGCTCATGTTTTATGGCAAGTTTGAGGTTTGATTCCCGGTTTGATTTGCATGTTCTATCTGTGTCTGTGTAGGTTGCTTCTGGTTTCCCCTTCTACTAAAAACAGGCACAATGGTCCAGGGTGAATGTGTGTGTTTGTGACTGTGATGCAAATCTGCCTATCTACAGATAAATAAATATCGGATGTAAAAAGGGTAAACTACTATGTATCAAACTACTATTATTTTGATTCAATGGGAAAGAAAAAACAAATCCACAACCACATTGTATCCGTATATCTTGATATTACAGTATTAATATTATAAAACAGTTTTAGCCACTATGCAAAGGTCCTCTGTGGTTGCAGAGGCAGCAGTCTAAGCAGAGAGGCACCAGTATATGCACTCTCTTCGGCTCATCTGGGGGAATTCCGAGGCGTTCCCAGGGCAGCTAAGAAAAGACATAGCAGCTCCAGTGTGTCCAGGGTCTTCCCCGGAGTCTCTTCCCAGTAGGACATGCCCAGAAGGTGAACCAATACAGATGCCCAAGCCTCCTCAACTTGTCCTTGATCCTATTTAATTCTAACAGAGCAGGACTTTTCGACTGCTTGTACAACCTTGTCCTTTCGGTTATCACTCAAAGCTTATGACCTGCGAGGGTGGGAATTGATTGAGGAGTAAATCAAGGGCATTTTTATAAAAGCTACAACAATGTGAAAGCTTCTCAATACAGAAAGTTTCAACAGCACAAATATTACGCAACACTGGTTAAACATACGAACTCCCACTCCATTTGGACTCACTCCAAAGTTCAACAAGAGCAAAACAATTTTCCTCACACACACACACTGAGAAAGCAATTATCATCTCTGCTTGTCTTTTTAATTTGGCAAAGTTTGCTGCACCGTACAGAGGATGTCGAAAGAGGGCAAGCAGGTGTGGTGGAGCTTCCCGCTGTAGAACTCCAGGCCGATGATGGCGAACATGAGGATGGCGAAGAAGAGGAGGAGGCCGATCTGCAGCAGTGGGATCATGGCCTTCATAATGGACTTCAGCACGATCTGCAGGCCTGGGGGCAAGAACAGCCACATTAGGGAAGCAGAAAACATTAAAGAAATAGTTGTGGGGGTAAAAATACTCGGGCTGCCATTTAATCGCAATTAAATTAAAACAGCAATTTCAATTTCTGTAAAGACTGTAGTTATTTATGTTTTTTGAAAATAAAAGACATCAATAGCTTTTGGGAAAATGTCTCTTGATTTGAGTGTTGTCATCTTGCTGTAGGGCAGAAGTTTCATTTTTTTATTCCAAATAAAACATGAGCTCAGGTCTGACTAGAATTTAGCAGAAAATATATTTTTTAAACTACTTAATTCAGGCATGTATATGTATTTAATTTGAATCTTGTTTATCAAATACAGAACATGGTTGTACGCTATAAACATTTTTTGAAGTGTGTGGGAGTTGTGTCTGAGGTAAAATGTACACGTATTCAAATGTATTTTTGGTAACACACACGATGAACTATCACATAAATATAGAAATATAGATATTTGTAAAGCTTTCATAATCGCATATCAGATATGGAGATAATCTATGACACCCGTGGCTCATTATTAAATATTGAGTGAATGTGGAATCTAAAACAATATAATAAAAGAAACCACAAACCTCGGTGTTCCGTCTTGCCATATTACTCTGTGCTCTTCCCCTTTTGTAAGCAGAAACATGTACGAATACAACTGTTTGTGTTGACTTACTTGGAATCCCAGAGACCAGCTTTAGCGGCCGGAGCACTCGGACCGCACGCAGGGTCCTCAGATCCACTGGGATGTTCATAT
>JAPMNZ010889077.1:0-10337 GCA_029875035.1 Pomatoschistus microps
TCTGCAAATACTCAGTGACATCTATATAGTACATCAACATTGTCTGACGTGCGCACAGTCTCGGTGATGTTTGCTTTGCAGATGAAGTCTCCGGATCACGAACGCATAAGAAGTGGTGTGGATTCTGCACCGAACATCTGCTGGAGGTACAGAAGAGTTTCTCTGCGTGTAACGTGTATGTGATAAACAATAAACTAAACCAAAGAAGAAAATTCTCATTGTGCTTTCGTGGGGCACTCCAGGGGGGTCGTTGTATAAGAACAAGGGTCACAGCAAATCTAATTATCAAGAACAATCTATCAATATAGTAGAGCAAATGTTGGAGCAGGCTCAGCAGAAAAACATGGCAAAAAGTGAAAGCCCCAAAAATGTGGTTGTTACGAGGAGGGAGAGAAAAATCTGTCTTTACAATCCCCCTGTTTCCCCTTGCCAACTTTCTTCTGGCTGTTGGTAGTGCGGAAATGAGAGCGTGCTAGATTCTCCCCTCACGAGAATAACACAAACCCCTCAAAGCTCAAATCAAACACACAATCCACGTCACAGGAAACCATTTTGAAGCGTAAAACCTCCCAATGGGAGCTCCATTTGAATGCTGCGGGTATGCACTGCCTGGCTCGCCCCCTGTGCCCCCCCTCCAGTGCTCAGAGCTCCACCACAGCCTAACCCAAACCACTCCACCTCGCAGACGACAACACTCCCTTTCTTTCCCCTCTGCTCCACGTCCATTTACGCCTTTCTTTCCGCTCTGTTGTTGTTCTGCTTTGTCTCCCTCCGAGTTTAAAGATGCAAAGATAAAGAACGTGGAACCTTTCATGAGAGCCGCTCTCTGCACCTTCACCAAGAGGCCGGCTCTTTCAGGAATTCAGAAATGTCTTTGTAGCAGAGTGCAGAAAATATGATTTCAAACATGAAATTAAAAAGTGCATAAATACATATCTAGACCTAAACACATACGTAGGTTTGCTCATGTGATCTTCCAAGACCTTTGCTTCATTGTTTTCATAGTCATTAAAATAACAGAATGCTCCGAACTTTGAAACCATGAAACAATTATTTAATGAAATCCATTGAACTATTTCCACGCTCTCAGCTTCCAGGACCACTCTCACTCAGCCAATCAGCTCCCAGCCCAAAGGGTCAAATAGTGACTCACAGGGCACTTTCTTTCAAGTATGCAAAAGATTGACATATTTTCTAACAAGATCAAGACGAATTGGTTCACATCATTTTAATTTGTCCAAACTTTTATGTAGGGACAAACAAAATGTACAAACAATTGTAAGTTACCCCAGACTAATCAGTGACCTAAAGACTCAGCTACAATTCCACAAAGAAAAGGAAAGTAAAAATCACACTAAAATTAAAATATACGAATTAACTTAAATCCACACCATGTCAGAAATTATAACGATTTTATGAAGCTACAAATTAACTCAAGCATTTCTCAAAACAACATAAATTAATTTAAAATATCATAACAACAAAAGCCCCATTTCCACCAGCCCGACTTGGCCCTGCTCTACTCTAGTCTACTCTAATACAATCTACTCTACCTGGTTGTGCACTATAGGGCCAATCTCTGTCAGTTAGAACACTTCAGTACCAGCTCGGCCTGGGTAGAACTGGAATTAAGCGGGAACCAAAAAAAGTACCTGGCACCAGTTGGACAGGGCCGGTGGAAACGCTCCCAATCAGGCCAGAGTAGACTAGAGTAGATCCAAGTGAAGCTGGTGGAAACGGGGCTAAACACTTGTGACGGAGTGTGTTTTTGACAGACACAAGTACTCAAGTGACCTCTGCCGCCCGCCCCCCACCTCCAGCGGCTCCAAACCTCTTCCTCCTCCCCCCGCACCCCTCACCCCTGCTTCCTCCCCTCAGCCTGGCAGTTGAAACGCAAGGGGTCACCGGGGCAGATGGGAGGCAATCACAGTAGTTTGTTTTGGCTCTGAATTCACCACACCGAGTCCTTGGCTATGTCAGAGCTGTGCCGCCACCTTGCCTGCTCCCTGCCTGGGAAACAAACACATCTTTAATCACCCGGAGGCCCCACACTATCCACCAAGGCCACACAGTTGAGCCCCTATATTTGGAGCCCGTCAAGATCCACCGGGGGCAAGAACGAGTCAATCAACGTCTACGGACAAGCTCGAGCCCAGACAGTCACATCCAGGTCACTCACGGCTGCGGATGTCAACAATGTTTAGGGGAAAGAGAGAATTTCCTCGAGACTTGAGCGGCGAGGAGTTAACAGGGTGACGGGTTGCTGTCGTTTTGACTGGAGGGAAAATTTACATCAAACCTTGAGAAACACATTTTCAAACCACAAAAAAAAAATACAGGTAACTTGTTGCTAGCTTGTTGATAGCTTGTTGCTAGCTTTTAAAACTAGCTTTAAGATTAAGAGATCCTTCATTAGTCCCACAGTGGGGAAATTTCAGTACAGAACAGTAGGAAAGAGGAGCACACAGCACAAGATAAAAGACAAAAAAGTCTTTACTAAATGAAATAGAATAAAATCTCTAACTCTAGCATCAAAATAAACAAGTATAAAATCTCTATCTTTAGCATAATGTATACAAAATATCTGACTTTAGCAAATAAAACAAGTATAAAATCTCTATCTTTAGCATTAAAAAGAAGCAAGTATAAAGTCCTGTATTTTATTATACTGTATTCTATCACTATATCTCACATGCTTGGAGTTTGGGCCTCTAGATACAGCCTTCACTCAGCCTATCAGTACATTAAAGAAAGCATGTTTTGTTATAAGATGAAGACACATGGACTGGTCTCATTCTTCCACTAAATGTTACTCAAACAAGACTCTTTCTACGGAACAGAAAACAAAACGTTAGATGCTTCAATCCAGTGGTTCTCAAAGTTTCCCGTTGTTGGAGGGGGGTATTTTGCCATTTATCTGACTCAAAATGGTAATAATTTAGCGATCGCAAAAAAAGAGTGAGTTTTGCATGATTTGATTTTTCCAGTTATTTTGAATGTCAGCTTTTTTTTGGCTTTTTTTTGGAACGATGGCTTCTCAAAACAACCAAAACCATTCTTTCAGTCATTTTTTTTCTGTCTAATCTCACAAGAATGATTTGCAAGTTCTTGAGGCACGTGTTCTTGTCCCATCTCTAGTTAATAAATAATAACGTTCAGTCAGTACCAATGCTGCAAGCGTTTTAAGGTGCCGGGTGTCCTCAAAGAAAGTGTCTAAAGTAATTTGTTACATTATCAATCTTTATAAGGATTACTCCAGAAAAGAAAGCAGAAGAAAGCAGCTCAGGGACTGGTGCCGGAAACAAGGTGCAACAGATCATGGCACCCAGAAAATATAAAGATCTTTTTCATCATGATGGAAAGAGTAAAACAGACCATTATATTCTCAGCTTGTTACGGAACATTTTGTGCTCTTTATGCTAAAGATAGAGATGTTATACTTGTTTCGTCTTCATGCTGGAGATTTTCATTGGTTCATTAGTTATTGTTCATTTAACTTATGTCATGTGCTCCTCATTCCTACTGTTCTGTAACTTGTGATGCAACACTGAAGTTTCCCCTCTGTGGGACGAATAACGGATCTCTTCATCTTTATCTTAACATAGTTGACAATGGGAAACAATATATAAAGATTTAATTGATTGCTTGAGTATTTTCTCCTCACATAAACTAAAAAACCATTTACTGTCCACAAATCTGGGGACCCTTGATAAACTGCAGTGTGAGCTTAAGCGTGTCTGTCCTTGTCTGGGGAAACTTGTCCTCTGCATTTGACCCTTCCTTTAATGCTGCTGGAAGAACCTGTCAGGATTAGATATCACTACAGTGTAGTAAAGCGCCTGGGGACCATCTCCAGACCGTGAGCCAGGCTTTGGTCAGGACTGCCATAGCTGAAGGAGTCTGGAGCCAAGTGAGGTTCAGCCCAGTTGAGGTTTGGTGAGGGAATCCAGGCCACACAAGTCCAGCCATGGGGCGTTGAGAGTGTGATCTATCTCTGGCCAGGGCCAGTGCTTCTGTCATGATGTCGGCGATGTGTTGGCTGACACTGGGATGCTCTGACGCAAGCGTTGCGCAGCTGAGGGCTGGCAAAGGAGCAAGATGGAAGACAGGAGGGGAAAGCACTTCCTAAAAGAGCCAATAACAGCCATTGTGAGCAGACGTAATGAGATGAGCTGCCACTAACCGAGTGCCATTAATTCTCTATGACCCAGAAAGACAAAGACCCAATTCTTGTTCATCATTCGTCCGAACCCAAACCCTCAGTATTAAATTCATCTGAAAAACAGATTAAACAGATTTAATACTGCAAACTTACACACATTTATTGGCATTCCAGAACAGTTTATGAGGTCGCAAACAGAGTTCATAATTCAACTAAAGGAAACTCTTATATGTATCACTAACTTTTGTGGTGGAAGATTCTCACACTGCTCGTCTCCATGGAGGCTGATTGCTTGTGTGGTTCTTGACAGATAAAGAAAGAATGCACAGAGTGTGCTTACACAAGGACACTGTGAGACAGTGAGTTAGCAAAAATCACATAGTGCTTCGTCACCTGATCTCTGAGTCTGTACGATGAGTGCCCTGTCCCACAGCCTGAGAAAGACTCTCATTATTTGAACATCAGTCACACCATGAATGGAGGGGCCATACTCGACTCAAGAATGTATTTGTGCAACTGAGAATGTTTGTGTGTAAACAGATAGTAATAAAGATTTTACGGCGCCTACACCAGGGCCTGTTTGACAATGCTAGCTAAGGCGTGGTTTAAGATCTGTATTATATTATAAACCACAACATTCTCAGACCTTTAAACCCTCTCATTTTGGGGCCCTATCAGCAAGAACACACTGTGCACGGCCATTTCTCCCACTTCAGACTTTTAACCTTAAGGTGGTGCTCAGTGGCTGATATAAAGCGATTAGTGCTCCTGGTTTGATTGTGGTTTTGAGAAAGAAGCACATGGGTGTTTCTTAGAAATGAAGTCTCTCAATCTCCCCGGCTCTGGCTGTGTTCTTCTTAAGGACAGGTGAAGTGTATCCTGGAGGCAAACAGCAGCGATGGACCCCACATGATCCTCATCCAGCCCACCTTGAAGTTAATAGTGGGCTGTATATTACAAAGCAGGTACATGATGCAGTGAAGCAGAGACTTCCAAGAAGTCCAGCATCAGGGATCAGGCTGTTATTGAAATGGCGGAGCGTAGAGCCAGAGTCCACCGCAGAGGGAATCAAGTATCTGTGCGTGATCCGCTCTCAAGCTCTGCAGTCCAGATGGGTGGCCAAGCCCCAGTAGATTTTGTTATTCTGTTATGACAATTGAACTCGTTTGAACCATTACTCCGCTCTTTCTCTCTGAAACACACGCACACAGGATGCTCCAGACTCGCTCGTCCCACTGCTTCAACATGTTCATATGAAAGTACTGTATGTTACTGTGTACAGAACGTGTTACCAACACCTCCATCACATGTGCTTTACAATCATCTTGTTTGTTTGTAATCCAGTTCAAAAGTGCTTGAGATGGAGGGTTGAGAGAAAGTGCTGTGCCTAAAGCCAGATAAAGGTCTGTGTCTAAAGTCTGCTCTGTGAGAATGACCCCACACTGGACTAAGATTACATAATGTACCATTTCAAGCCTAATTGCCTTTGTTTTCAACGCTCTTGTAAAACTGTGTGGTTGTGAATGACCACTGCTTTTTCTCTTTCATATTTGATATTGTGTGTACACATCAGTGATGTAAAGCGGTTTAGGAGGCAGTAAATGTTTGTGTCACAGCTGGCAGTGACAAGGACCACCCAGTGGGAGATACTGTGAGGTGACTGGAGATATGCTAAGCAGTGACATGACAAAGTAGCTCTTCCGTTCAGAAAAACAACCAGAGGAAGAATCACAGAGATGAGCAACAATAGCTGCTCCTTTTCTCATGGCCACAAAACTAGCTGAAGAGAGCAAACAGATAAAAGAGCTCACCACAACCCATTAGGTGATGTCGGCTGCCATGTGTGTCAATGGACAGAACTCCTAATTCATACTAATTGATGCTGTGATGTTGGAACTGAAGGAAGAACACAGAGTATCAAGGGATTTAGTGCTCAGTTCACACAGGTTCGGCTTCAGAAAGTAGTATGTGTTTACTTTAAGCACAGGAGAGGAATAAAGCAATATGGACGCAATACAATCCCACACAAACCTTAGGAACACAATGTTCTGTGAATGGAGACGACCGGGTCGATCACTTAAAGACAACAGAGGAAACTGTATAACTGTAAATCTCAGATAAATACTACTGATACTTACTGTATACATGTTAAATATATGACACATTAATGTCATGTATAAAAGTTCATTGATTATCAGTTTTATCTAATTTCATAAATGCATGAAGAATAATGTATGAGAAACATGAATGTTAGACAATATTTAGCAGAAAGCCTTAGATAATCCATAGAACCACTCCTTACATACAACAGTCCTGTGGGTCCTGCCTACAGCGTAGATGCAGAACAGAATGACTGTATACACACACTAAGGGGCCACTTCAGGGTAGTTGTACGTGTGAGCCGTGCACAAGAAGCTACGAGCATCGCGCACATGTGTGTGTAGTAAATTCTTGGAAAAGGAAAGGACTTTTTTATGTAAGGGTGCACACAGTACAGGATCACACACTCACTACATACACACTTTTGGGGTGACAGAGTACACCGGCTGGGCTCAGATGAGCCAATGGCAACCTGGGGAAGGAGGAATGTACATGGCTTGGGTCCAAAAGAGGCCGTCAGAATCCTCAGCAGGCAACCCTGGTTGTCTTAGTGAACTAAGTGTGTGCATCTGCACATCAAGCAAAGAAACTGTAACTAGACAAGGGTGTGTCTTTCACAGGCAGATGGTGATGGACACACTGAATCAGAATCAAAAGATCTTTTGGAATGGGGGAGATTTCTTTTTTCCTTTGTTTTGTGTCCAGTTTGAAATTGTAAACTCATTTCCTGAGATAAGCAGAAAATGATGACCATTTGAAGGTAAAACATAGTATAAGACAAGAGGTCCTAACCCCAGGGGAGGATATTCACTCCTCTGCCACTCATCCCCAAAATAAATCATGATGTCATCGTGCACACTCCAAATGTGGATCGCACCGGCAAAAAACAAGGTCATGTGTGCACTTGACTAATGCACAAGGAGAGAAAAGGGAAGGATAGCGGAGTGGCAGGAGGAAAAGGAGCAGAGCTGAAGGACTGTTTGAAATATTCAACCCCCATCCATTAACTAACCATGTAGGGATAGAACACGACCGGCACTGTACATCTCATGCAGGCGCAAGGATAAAAGACAGCCGGAGATGGTGCACAGTGGGAGTGGAGCGCTTTCATCCCGGAGCCCTTAAATCCAGCTCAGCATTTTCTCAGTGATGTCATCTTTTTCCCTGGCACTTCACCTCTATCTGCTCCCACACTGCATTACTTTGCCCATCTCACATCCCTCTCCTCTACACAACTCTGCGTGCATTACAATGTGAGGTGCATCTTCTTACAGAGCACACATGGATCTCTAAAATCTGCTTGCACTCATGTCTTCAGCCTCATCTCCAGTTTAGGTGGGAAAACTTTAGTGCACTTCATCCCCACTTCAAGGGCCATGCAGTCATCTGACAGGAGAACACGGTAACAAACAAGGAAATGGCTGCCAGCTGTACAGACAGGGGGGAAACACTCTGCTCACAGCTTTTTATTGGGTATGATGAGAAACCAAAGTCATGGGGAGAAGAGAACGAGAGGACCAGGCCAGGATACCTCAGTTAAGAAAAAAATGGTCTTAGAAGCCATTCAGTTTTACAGCCTGGGTGTCATACTATATATTTGCACAGCAGACATGTAGAGCCTCAAACATGCAAAGACTTCCATGTGGGAGAGATGGGGAAAGACAGCTCCACTTTGATATTGTGGAAAAGCCATCTGCAGAAAGCAAACACATTGTAGGATATGATTTATTTAGCCATGATTTATTAATACAAACGGAAACCACTATGCATAAAAATCCAGTCGTTAAACTGTTCTATGCCCTTCAGTAGAATTACATACATTTTATTAACTGAGAAATGAAAGTATTGCCTCAATGAATAATGGAAAACAAATTGGAGAGCCTTGATGATATGTGTGTGTTATTTATTTATTAGTAAATATTAGCATATAGCTACAAAGCAGTATAGTTGATTCTCAAACACTTTATGATTGTTTTAGTGCAACTCTTGGTCACGGCTGAATTAAAAAAATAGGAAAGAGCTGATTGGGGCCAAAGGTATAAAGTGGTCGTAATGGAAGTATTTTGAACCATTACTTTTGTGTGACATGAGATGAGATATTCTTATTTGGTTGAGCTGAACAAAATGAGTTTGGATTGAATCAAAACTCAACCATAAATATATTTGAAGGCTGATTGGCCAATGCTTTGTGTTTTAAATTTCACTGTTTAAGTTTTAAGTAAGTGTTGGGTTGAAAATTTAGCATACAATAAATGCAAGGCTTCTTGAGAAAATTAGGCTAAAAATGAGGTAAAACATGCCATAGCACACCGCACCATCAGTGCTGCAAGTTAATGGTAGTTGCACTTCACAGCAAGAAGACCCTTGGTTCGATTCCCCCTCCTGGCCTTGTGTGGAATTTGCATGTTCTCCCCATGTCTTCTTTGGTTTGCTCCGTGTGCTCCGGTTTCCCCTACCACTAAAAACATGTACATTAAAAATTAAAGTAATGCGAGTGAATGGATTTTGACGGTCAGAACTTCGTTATTTCTGTGAGAAGTGAATGGGATTTACTGGTACATCCAAATTGTAAAGTGCTTTGTGAACTTGGTCTGTGAAATGCGCTACATACATACAGTTTATTTACTTAATTGAAAATAATTTCAGGGGTCACATAAATCATCTTTGCGGGCCTGAGTTTGACATGCCTGCTGTAATGATTAGTAGCTTGTAGTCTATACATATATTGTAAATGTCTCCATTGTGAGATCAATAAAGTTTATCTGATCTTATACCACTATAGAAGCACATATATTTGAATAACCCTTTTCATTCCTCATTCACCAAAATGCTGTGTATTCTACATTGTTCGCCTAATCCACGACATACGGTTGGAACCACAAAAAAAAAGTCTTGTTCCACAACTAACTTTGATCATTTCATATTTTACGAGAGCGGCTGTTGTGCAGAGGAAACAGACTTTAACAATTGTGTCCGTAACCATTATCAAAGCCCGAACCACATATTACGAGTCAGCTCATTGAACGGCAGACTCTAAAACAGCCTCACAATAGCCTCGTCTTGCATCAGTACTGGTCCTTTCTACCAACAGCTGCCGGTTGCCAAGTCAGGGAAAAAGTTAAGACATTTTATCTCCATTTGGCTCCATTCTAATGCTAGACAAACGCATCAGGTTTCATTTGGTTTTACACTAAGGGCACGTTGACCGTTATCTACTGTAGTTAAGACCAAGGATATGCGCCACTTCCAACCGTACAAACTGTCACTTAAACTCGCATTATCTTCTCCTTTAACTCTCTGTTCTTGTTTTATAGCAGTTTGCTTTACTATCACTTAATAGTCTGTTTATACGGCCTATATAAAATACAATAGACGCAGTGTGTGTCCTCATTCTTCACAAACGTGTAATCTGATAGGGAGAGATCACTCACTCCTATCGGGGCGAAAGAGACACATTAAAGACGCACTGTCAGCACACTAACACCAGGTCGATGAGGAAAGCACATACGAGTTTATCTCACTTTTGAAGGCACACAGTCTGCTCCTGGAGGTAGCAGAAAACAGATATCGCTTGGCAAACAATACTATTCTCTTCCAGTTTACTTGTGGGTTCTGAAAGGGTTTTTGTTGTTATTGTCGTAGAGGGAATTAGGATCAGGTCCCCTTTGGTGGAAATAGCAGTGACTTGGGAAGGCTGTGATTTTTTGGGGATTTGATGAGAAGGTTGGCTGAAGCGATATCTTCATCCTTGCCCGTAGATGATTTTTTTAGTCAGGTTCGAGTGCGGCCCGATTCACATTTCTATTCGGCCCCCGGACCCTTCTTAGCTCAATACTCATTAGACTAGTAATTAAGACATGTAACTTTATATGTGCTGCCATGGCCTGTTATACATGTATTCTGTTCTCATGAATGAACCCAACAGGTTATAGGTATTAATTCACTTAACTAGTAGTAAAAAGTAAGTAGTAAGTAATCTTTATTCATATACCGCCTTTCACAGACCAGAGTCACAAAGCGGTTTACAATTGTTATTTTTGGGCACTTGTCTCTCACTCCACACAGAGATGGGAGC
>JAPMNZ010889183.1:0-12712 GCA_029875035.1 Pomatoschistus microps
CACACACACACACACACACACACACACACACACACACACACACACACACACACACACACACACACATTCCCCATGCAGATTAGCACAGGGGACTGCTCTACATTCTGTCTGTCTCTGTGCTCTGTGATCACATGCTAATAAAAAGACTCGGGGTGCTGTCTCCCTAATGCTTCTCTTCACAGCAAGCGGTCTGTCGCCTACCTGCTTCCTCCTCTCTTGGCTGCTCCTTCCCATCCGCACTTGCACACACTAATTGGATTAAGGCTTGACAGTAATGCACTGCTGGTTTCTTCGGCTCACAAACAACCCAGTAATAAATTGCATGTGAGAGAATTAGCACTTCGGCTATCATTTATGAGATTATAGGAGGCCGTTAAGTAAGTGTGGGTCACTGGTGATGAGAGCTGCGTATGGGTTGCCGACCTATAGAAGTAGTGGACTTGCTTGGACATAGCAAGACAGTAATTAGGCCCAGACATAAGCAGCGCGCCATCCAGACAGCCTAATAATAGTGTCATTGCTATTAATAACCCGAATGATAACGGTGCACGTAATTATGACAGTAATAATCATAATGAAGTAAATCATGTTAGCGCCTTAATGGCTGCCTGTGTATGTGCGCTCAAGGTAATAGATTTACTTGACAGTGTGTTTATGATAAAGCCATTAAGGCCCAGTGTGCATCCGCCGGATTATCATTTGTGTAATGTTGTTTGATTGCGGGGGGCTTCCTGCTGTTGTTTTGCTATTCGTCTTTTTGCTTATAATAACTTATGGAGATTTTGCCCTATCTCCATATCTGTAAGCTCAATTTTACAAGTCAAAGGTGTAGGGTGTAACTTTTTAACTTGCTCCAATATTTTTATTGCAAGTATAATGTATTGTAAACCAAGCATTTTTTTTTGTGTGATGCTGGCTTGGATCTTTTTGTCTGTTATCTCCGTGAATAACATTCCACGTATACAAGCAGGTTGCTGACTCCACTGATGTTCTTACTTACAGTCATTACATATAGTTACTGTTATTTAGCTTTTTAAAACATTATACCCAGAAGAGGAAAGTAACATAAGCTTATATATTTTTTCTGATACCTTTTACTTTACTCAACAACTTTTTTGGACAACTTCTTACGTATTGATCATAATTACTAATATCTGCTCCTCCATTTGCCTTTTCATGTGTATAGAAATCACTTATCAAGTGAAAATCTATGCTAAATATTACTGTACTGGCTTTTGCTGTTTATCATCATTTCAGCATACCTGTACACGTGATTTAAAGCATTCATAAATATGTAATACCCTAACAAAAAATATAAATGAATAAAACATCACATCAGTATTTTTGTATTTTATTTACAGCACTAAAATAACAAAACCTTCATAGCATTACCACAATGTTTATATTTCATAAGCCGTATTGCTTGTATAAGTCCTGTAAAACATGGAATATAATGGTTTGGCGTGCGCGCAAAGAAGTGCTGGCTGTAAAGTGGAGCGGTGCTAAATGCCGCTGATTTTGTTTTATTATGATTGTGTTTATTTTACAAGGACACATGTAAATGAGCATGTATGGGAGGGAGCGGCGTGGCGGCTTTATCACAGCTCATAATGACGAGGTACAGTGCATTAACCCTGTGTTCCTCCTTCTCTTTCACTTAGCTGTTCGAGTCTCCATCACATTATTTTCTTCGTCCAGCTCATTTTTACTGGTGCGAGGTAACCTTTCCCGTGCTTCTTTGCTAGAGCTTCCCCTTGACCTTTCGCTGCTGGCTGTGTCTGTGGTGTCCTTTTGTTTTTCGCCCGAGGTAATATCTCACATCGACACTGTGATTTATTTACTACCTTTAACAGCGGGCAAAATAAGGCACACAAATACCTGCACAGATCTCAGCCCTCTTTGTGTACTTCTGTCATTGAACAGGCTCCATGCTATTAAGAAAGCAGTCATCCTATTAAACGTCCAGTGAAGGGGTTCAAATAGTCTATTAACCCAACCAAGACGCTTGTACCACTAAAACACTATGCATTTTCCTGTTTTGTTGTGCAACTTGACTGTAATTTTCAAATCAATGTATTTTGTGTAGCCTGAAAATCACAACCACAGTCATATTGAAGGGCCTCACAGAATTAGAATTGAATTGCTGATTAGCCAACAGACAATAAAATCAAACCATTATTGCTTAAATGTTTGCACAATCAAGCAAGCCTCTGCTGTCATGCGAGCAGTCATAATTCCTCTGAGAATTGTGGGCTAAAATAGTTTATAATAAAGTGTAAAAGTGCCCCTCATGAGAGCAATATTCGGACAGTCTGTCTTCTGGGTCCAGGGGTCAAAGCACTGAGCTTGGACTGCGATGGTTTTAAACTCTATTTGTAAGACCATTTATGATTTGAGGAGCACCTGCTTTTGGGTGATGTGAATGTACCAATGTGTTATATAATGAATGTAACAATGTGTTTTTAAACGTGGTAATAGCCCTTCTCGGGATAGACTTTGCAAATTAGCCCTGGCTACAAATGTCGTAGTGTTTCACATGTTGACCGTGTACTCACTGGTCCATTTAAAACTATGGTTAATGAGTTAAATGAGTCCATAAATATTTTCTTACCACTGAGACACCGTTGCTCTGCTCTGACTCGGGACCACAGCAACCGTTTCCAGGGAATCTTTTTCCCAATGAGAAAATAATCCCGGACTTTCATTCCTTTGAGCGAGACGAGAATTAATATATGTGATGTGCGCAGAGTAGACTTGTTTCTTTTATGACATTGATTTAAATCAATACTCGGATTTCATTTGTGCTAAATATATAATTATGAGTCATGGGTGTGTAAGATGTTCCCTTGTAGGCAGATGTAGAGTAGAGTGAGACTGGCTTTATTGTCCCGTGGGGAATGTATCACTATTCTGCTACACTGCGTACATCTCATATATTACCTACAAAAGCACAATAGAACTTTATGCCCCTCGAGATTTTGCGAGCATTAAACCTTTCTTTTGTGTTTGACATGTTCAGTCCCTGCTTTTAACTTTTACATGATACTGAAGGATTTTGTCTCACAGTTCTCCATTTAATCAACCGTTAAAGGAGTTCCTTAATCCCTGAAAATTGATATAAGGTTAAGGATTTTTTCCCTCATTTGACAGGATTTTTATGTGAATCAACATGCTAAATAAAGTCACTCTTCCAATTTCACCTCCTTCAACCCCATTTTTCGGCATTTTAATCTGGTGACTCACTCCATCTGTTTTGAGCGCCTGCCAGTCAGCCTAAGCAGCACATGATGGAGGGTTATTGCACAAGATTTGGAAACCTCTGTTCATATTTGCCGCAGGCTCTCTCTCTCCCTTGCCTGTCTCGGGATGAATTCATTACTGGCGCTTACTACTCGCTGTGTTTGCTGTAGATGGCAGCATCATTTTCAGAGACCACTGCTACTGCCGCTGAGCTGAAGTTGAAGTTTGCCTCAGGGCCACAGTTCATTTGAAGGCTTCCTAGCTTTGATTTTCAGAAGACAGATTTGTTCTCCAGTTGACCTATAGCCACGCAGTTATTTTGTAGAAATCTCAAATTTAACATTAGACCTTTTCCTATTTCGGTTAGAATGAAGGTTTGGGAGAATGTGCCAAATGACGTCTCAAGGGTAAATGATTATATGGGATTTAGTTATACCTCTGGTAAAACATAAATTTACTACGGAACTCACAGTTATGACCAAGGGCACAACCTAAGTATAATTCAAATTCCAATTTTGTTCTTCAGGCTACTATATATGTAATCACACCAGATTACATAGAGTTTTGGTTGTCGGATTATGTCATGTCATGGCACACAATTTATATTTCGATATGTGTATAATGGTCATTACAGACACACAACATCGATGGGACTGTCATGGCTGACACATGTCTGCAACATCATGTGGCCATCAGGGACAGTAGACCAGTAGACCAGGGCGGTGGTCCCTGTCTTTAAAGAGGCTCAGAGGTATGTTGCATGATAAATGAAAAAAAAAAAAAAAGAGAGGTATTCCAATCAGAATTGTTTCTAGACTTTTGGAGGCCCTAAGGAAAAATGGCAAGCAAGGCCCCTCTTGACTTTGTGTGCCCCTATTTTGTTTAAGGGAACAAACATTTTTTAATCCATGCTTTATTTTATGCATAGTCCATATGTATGTCCTCATAGTGTTTTAAACTAGTTCTGAAAAAAAATGAATAGTGTTCGAAATACTAAGACAGGTACATTATTAGGGCATAAATATCACATTATCTTTTCACACACTTCAAATGATTAAATTAGGACCCTGCTGCAGTACTTCAATATGAACAATTCTCCTTTAGATATGCGAAAAGGGTGCCAAAAAAATCAAAAATAGAAGGCTCTGGTTTTAATGATCTACTTCAAGATACTGGAGAGAAGACTTCAACCGATGGTCAAATCTTTGATTCGGGAGGAACCGTGCGGTTTTTGTCCCAGTCCGAGGAACACTGGACCCCCGCTATGCCCTTCATTGGGTAAGGGATCATGGAAGTTTGGAGAAGGTGGAAAATAGTCTGAAATACCTTAACTTTGGATTTTGACAACGCCTCTCCAATTAATAAATGGTGAACAGTTGCCTTACACAAAATAAAGGCATTTGCACTGTTACCAAAATACGAATGATCATCTCAGCCAGCCTCTGTGATCCAGCTGAATGTCTGCATTATCAGAACTACAATACTCATAAGCCCCGGGGTTTACACTGTCAGCCAAACAATTATGTCCAATTGTTCTTGTCAGCCAATTATACTGAAATAATGATACTTTGGTTTCCCAGAGCCCAATGCACATACATGCCACCTGATTCTGCCAGCCTTTTTCCTTGTGCATGTGATGATGATGAAATAGCCATCTGCCATTGGGAAGAGTACATGAATCCCAAATGAAGATTCACACAGAAGCCGCAGTAAATTGTAAATGAAGAGAGCATGTGTGCCTGCAGGCGATGCAACCTATACCTCCCCACTGCAGCCTCAGCAATCCCTTTACAAAAACACCGGTCAATTAAGCCGTTTCTACAATTTAATCCCTTTTAGCCGCTTTTTTGTTCTTTCCCTTTGAAGGCAATACATCGGAAGTGGATCAGCACAGAGCAGTGTCAGCTGTTTGCAGATATTTGTTGAGGGCCGGTGTGATGTGCTGGCTTCATGTGTGCTGAAATACGATTAAGAGGAGAAGAGAAGAGAAAGAAGACATTTACATTGTGTTTGATGTGAGCAGAGCCTGTGTTCATTCAGGTACACTCAAGGTGTCTTTGCTTCTCGAAGGATCAAATGATATAATGATAACACTTGGCCTTAATAGTTGATGGCAATTTAAGCTCTTGCAGGCAATTGTGTCTATTAAACGCACTTTAGCGAACTCTAGCTATGCAACGCAAGTCAAAATGAACGTCTTTTTCTCTCACAAATGAACAGAGCTTTCAGTGTAATGACTCCTTTTCAAACCTTGAAATCTTTTTTTTCATCTTTTGTTGAGTTTTTTAAAGAAGTGTTGACATGACAGTGATTTCTTTTAGCGTTCAAATTGTGGCATTTTAAGTACCACTGTCTGTGTCTCACTACTGTTATTAACTTTACTGAGCAATCATTATTAAAAGTCTTCTTTCATGTGCCACTAGCAACATGAAAGATTTCTCTCTTGGAGTATGCACATTTTTCAACAAAACTATGTGAAAAGATGTTAGAAACTTGTGAGATTATCGTCAAGAATGTACTTAAAAGTTTATGTTGGCAGAGACTTTTGCAATGCTGCTGCTTGTACCTTATGTCTCAACAAAATGAATTATTAATGTCAGCATAAAACAGGACAAAATTTAACATTTTCTGTTTTTGAATTATTTGGATCTAGGAAACTTCTGTCCCACCCTAAAAAGTCTTTATTGTAAAATATTACACTTGAAAAACATGAGACAAATGACAAATGAATACAAAAGGATTTTAAACTTGTAATTGGGCTAAACTGTAATTTTGATAATGTAATAGTAATCTCAGTAAAATAACATTGAGTAATTTATGAAGATTAGGTTATTTTTTCACGAATGCTCACGAAGTTCCATTGTCAATAAGACGCTTCCTCTGTGGCTTTTCAGTGTCAGTCACCATTGTGTTGCGGCGTATAGAGACCCATTATAGCTGTCATACCAGTCTGTATGCATTTATATATTCTATAGGAGCATTTTACCACGTCAATATATTGTGTATTTTCCAATCCATCCGTGTTTTGGATGATGTGTGTATGAACAAGCTGCACGTCTCAGACACAAAAGAGCTAATATATGTATAGAAGGGCCTCAGTGTCCCAGTCTTATGGAAATACAGTCTCGCTCACTGTCTCTGCACTGGCTGCTGCTAAACCCCAAATGGACCATTATGTGTCTGCGGAGTGGGAGGGTCAAGAGACCTCAGATGGAAATTGGAACATGGGGGTAGGGATGCATTAATTCAACGCCAAGACCAGTGGCACATACACACTATCATGCACACACCTTTATATGGGTAAATATGCATACATACAAATGGGGTGGACACACTGAGAAGATATTCATGAATGATTTAGCATGCTGAATTTTGAATGTATACACACACCCATGCTTGGTAGTTATCTCAGATTCCACAAGCGCATGATGGACCAGCCTCTGTGCCATAATCTTCTCCGGCCGCATGCTTATGGGAGATCAATGCTGTGATTACTCCAGGAACTATAGACTCCTGGCCGGTGCTCTGTCTCCCAACCCTATATCCTGCACGACCTTATCTCTGAGGCTTAATCAAATTGCCAGTTGGAAGTAGAAGCTGCCACTGAAGGTTGTGGATGGGAGATAGCCTGTGTGCGAAATCGAGAGAGGGGAGAGAAATAATGAACAGGAGAGCCGCGCTGTTCGACTCCATGGGCTCAGAATGTTGAAGGTGTGATAATAGATGTAGACGGACTTTGTGTGCCGGCACCTGCTGCTCAATCTTGTGCGTTAACTCCCTCTCTCATTGCTACATTTGCTTTTTCTGTTTGCAGTGCTCTGGTGAACTGTCAAACTTGCATCCCTCCTACAGCCATAATATTGCCTTTCTTGCTTCTTTTTTGTTATTTCCTTTACCCCCCATTCTTGCCTATACCTCCTTTCTCTCCTTGAGCTCAAATCTACATATCTTCAGCCATAATTGACATTTTCCATTTGCCTGACTATTTTTCCCTATCGGCTGCATGCCAGCGTCGCCAGGCAACGGCGAAAGGCCCCTGCATTTGGAGGAGAAAGAGGAGGGGTTATTGGCATATACATATACATATACACCCAACAGTCCCTGACCTAACAGAACCCTCGCTAGCACACTCGGGGAATGGTTAATAAGCAAGAATAATCATGAAGGTGGCATTCAATAAGGGCATTTAAGCTAATTTAAGGAATTAATGAGCATTTTATGATCCCTCAGGGCACATAGGCTATGTTAAAGCGGTTATGCTTTTCATGTACACACACATAATCCTTCAAGATGTTGTGTCCATATGGATTATAATACCAAGCGCTATCAAAAATAATAATACATCTCAAAGCACACTTCATGAAAATATAACAGTGGTTCTTTGCTCCCAGAGGTCTCACTGACAGATGGTAGCTATATTTGATCTTTAATATTACATTCATACCACCATTTTCGCTTGTAATACATCACACAGAATCACATTGTTATGCTAAATAAAGCTTACGGTTTTGAAGCTATGTCTCTTGAAGCTTTAGTATAAAACAAATGTCCATCTAAAGGTCACTAAATAACTTAGTTCTTAATCAATTTTGAAATAAAACATGTATACAAGTTTATACTTTATTTTTGAAATATGTTCATTGTCCCAGGGATCAATACCATCCCCTCTTATTTCCAACCACATTTTGCAAATAGACAAGTAACTAATCACAACTATGCTTCTGAGGGGCATTCTCAAGCGACACAGGCTACGAATGTCTATACAGGGTAACAATAAAATGTAATCATATTAAACCATAACATTTCCTTTCTTCCATTGGAATAACCATTGCCAGCCTACAAAGTTTATTGTCTAAACTAGACTTGGAGAGACCTATTAATGATTGTGTCTTCAGTCATTTAGTTAGACTACTATACAGAATGCTATTTTTAACTCTTTTCAGGACATGGATAAAAGTTAAATATTTCACACAAAAGATGATTGAAATGTAATGTATTAATTATAGATTAAAGGACACATAGAACTGTGTGACTTCCATTGTACTTAATGAAATTCCGTCGTTCGCTCATCTACCACTTCCTCCATTTCCTGGATTTATAGCACAGCTAATGGTCTCAATAAGTGGATTTTGCGATCAAGTCTAAAAGGCAAAATGTTTTCGAGGCCATGCTTCACTCACGTTCCTTCTAGCTACATTTTGTTTTTACGGTCCCACTGCTCCAACTGTCCCTTTAAATCAACTTATTATACTTTTTATTTTGTATAAGTTTGACACGAATGAATGCCTGACCTTGTAACACTTGTAAAAAAGGGACAAAAGTAAAAGTTTGTCGAAGTTATGCTAATTAGCGGCAAATTGTTCATTTTTATCATTCCGCTGTTGTTTGTCATTCCTGTCAGTGCTTTATAATGAGCTGCCAAGAGTTTTCAACTAAATGCAAAGGCAAGACAACTCAAAAGATGCTCAGGATCAGTGTAAGCGGTGTTGGGTAAAAGATTTGACTGTAGAGCTGTGACACTGGGCTTTTGTCTCTCGCTCATGCTGGTTTGGGGTAATGAGAGAGAGTGTCACCAAACACTGCGTCTCTCTGCTGTACTCATTAGTTTGTGTGGTGTCTCCCTTCTCCTGCTTTTGTCTTATCACACTGCACCATGCACTTTCAAATAGGTTCACTCAAATCTGTGTAATTGCATGCAGTTTCTTTAAAAGGAATAAATGCTAAAGACAAATTTAGTATTTTCAACATTTTCCATATCATGACACGATATGTTGATAAAGGTTACCAAGTCAACTACAATCCAAAGTGACAGTTATATTTCTCTATAACAATTAGCTTTAATCTTATTTACTGTGCTAGGCCACAAATATTATTTTGTTTTTGTTTCCATTTGTGTAATTCAAACGGAGGCCACTGCTGCAATGTTGAACAATATGTTTTTGAGGTGCTCCATAAGTCCACACTGAATAAAACAATACGTGAAGGATAAATGTGGTCTCGTTAGTCCTGCAGGTTTTCATTCATGTTTTTCTGATGTTTTTCCATCTCAAATTAACATTTGAATGTTGGTGCAGATAGTTTCTAATTGATTCTCTCTAGCAACCACTCACAAAAGTCATTATTTATAGTCGACTGATGTTTGTAGCGTTATGACGGTTACGACCCCTAACTGAAAATGACCACAACCAGCAATTCTGGTAATTGGTGGAACTAATGGTGGTGGTAATGGTAGTCTAATTATAAGTTAAAAAGCAAGCTGCAAAGAGATATTTGTGCTCTAAATATTAAAATTTAACTTGAATAAACAGGGAGTAAGATAGAAAACAGAACTCCGCCTTGAGGCACAGTTCCAATTGCTCTAAAACGATCTTGCAGGATTTGGATCATCTTCAAAGTTGAATCAGCTGTTCACTCGATCATTGCACACGTGTCCTGAAGATGTTCAAATTGTCCCGTTTCTAAATTTTTATTGTTACCGAGAGGCGATAAAAGAAAAGAATCTACTATATAATCTCACAAAAAAGTTGGATATTTACCTTTTGGGTAAAACTGATTCAACGCTCTCATGAAAGCAGGGCACTTAATAAGAAGAGACAGAGATTTTCTCAAATTCAGAATATTCTGCTGACCTTGTCGTTAGTCCTTTCTTTACAATCATATTTATATGATTACTACGTACACCAACATAAAAATGTATAATTGAAATAGTGTAGCGTCAACGAAATATGCAGCCTGCTACAAAATAGTCTTCGAGGTTTACTAGTGCCCTCTAGCAAAAGCATGTTTATTTCCACTCTGGAACTCCTGAATTATGAATATCAACCCAGACATCTAAGAACTTGGACTTCTTTAAACCGCTTTCTTCCTCTTCCCTGTGCTAACCCCAAGAGTGCACATGCTGTTTCTGTCATAATGAGCTGCCAAATTATTTCAATTGCAGTGTCACCTGTCAGTCAAATCGCTCCGGGAGATGTTTAGTGATGTTGCGCCAACATCAGAGATCCATGAACCCAAATGTGTCAGAGGAATTGGTCTCAATCACTTTCCAGTCCTCTTTGGATACTGTACCTAATTTAGCGCCCGCCTCTATCACCCTCATTTTAATTAGCTCCAGATTAAATTAAAAGCTATATGTTGGAGTTAATTGATTTATCTGGAGACAGGCACCGTAATTACAGGTTCTCAATGGAGAGATCGGTGGAGTGACGCTGGAGGCTTTTCCGCTTTGATTGTCTGTAAGCGTGCATGTGTGTGCGCGTGTAAAATCTGCATTGGTGTGTAAGTGTGTGTGCATGAGTCCACAGCCATAGGCATAATAAGCATTGTTTGAGCCAGTCAAAGGTTAGTAAGCAGCCACCACTTGATGAACGAGGGAATAAAAGATGATGCATATAGATGCGGTCCGGCCATAATGAAACACAATTACAGCTTTATTAGAAGATGTAATTGCTTTGTTAGAGTATCTCAGTTTATCTGTGTTGTGTGCCGTTTACTCCTGTCATTAGACAATGTTCACGCTCATTCATACTTGACCTAGTGCGTAATGTGTGACTCTTCAATTATTATTGTGAGAGCTGGTGCGAGTTCTCTTTATTGTCTTAATAGACTCAATTGGGATTTCAACAGTGATGCGTGGATTGTTGTGAAGTACAATGAGGATGCCCAAGGCTTTGAAAATTGATACTCTGCAGTGGGAACACAAACTAGCTTAATGCTCGCACACACAACGCTATTTAAAGCAATAGACACATGTGCACGTTCAGTCACACACTCTTGCCTCTCACTACCCAGACTCCTCTCACCTCATTTTCTAAATATGCTCAAAATAAGCCTGGCGCACACTACATCCCTGCGCTCAACAGTGTGCATCCTAATCAGGTCCAACTGTGTGCGGGCTGTCTGTCAGATGTGATAGTGTGAGCAGGCACGGGCTGGCATCAGGCCTAGAGGTGTGAACGAGCCCACCAGGGGCTATGGAGTCTGCACTGAGCACACTCCAACAGCCTCGGACATCACAAGAACACACAAAGTTATACCAGGCAGAGAATCTCCAAATCAGCACCCGAGAACAAAGGAGAGAGGGAGTGAAGAAAGTAGCAGCGAAGATAGATGGAGTGAGAGTGAGGGGTGGAAGGCATGGCTCATCTGCTGCTGGTTCTGGCTGCCCAGAGATTGCAGAATTTCCTAGATCAGCCAACTGTGGAAGTGAATTTTTCCCTTGTTCGCTGCACTCCTGCAGCACCACCACTTTCCTCATTTCTGCCTGTCTTCCTGGCTCTCCCTTGTCCCTCACTCTCTGTCACTAGGAAATGGATTAAATTCTGATTTTCTCCAGAGTCCCCAGTGCTGTTCTGTTTTCGGAATAGGCTTCCTTATCCCCTGACTGTTGCACCTGTCTGTCTCATCTCCTCACACCACTTTTCTAACATTATGTCCTATGCTTTTGCATTCATGTCATCTAAACATGAGAAAACATCCCTCAAAGTGAATGGCATTCACATCTATTTTTGGCAATACTGACAACACCCATGTTGGATTTATCTAGTTATTATAAATAAGAGCAGAATGAATAAGAATCTTCTTCAAACTTTCAACCATTGACCATAAACACGGAAAATACTGTAACATGGCATGGACAACATTAAACAATCTATTGGCCGCCTATTAATTCTGATAAATAAACTCACATTGAACTACTATTATTATTATGATACGATTATTCCTTTTAGCCTTTTAAGATGACTGTTAATCAGGTGGATCACACACTGTTTTCACTACTTAATGCTTGAAAAATGAATATCAAAACGTGGTTGGATCCGAGTCCTCCCCTTCTTCTCTGGACAGTCGATTATGTCTGCTTTCACAGCAGTATGTTCTGCCCCACCCTGCGTTAAGTGACCTATGATTAATTGCACATTATTAACTTAACTGAGATTGTTCTCCAGATATGTAGACGTCGATAATATCAGACTTCTCTTTAATAGGCCACTTCTGACAGTATTCATAATGTGCCATTTGCCCTGATCCTTCCCTAATGTCGTCACACTTTGTGCAATTTTCACTAATTTAGGAGCTGGAGGGTGATCGGCCGAAGGGAATAGTGCTGGACCATGAGTAGATGATGATTCTGCCGCTGGTTCGTTAGTCTGGAGCCACACCCCGATGTCTCTGAAAATAAATTCTTACTTTGGATTATTTATACAAATTAATCCTAGCCTTTGACTTATAATATTTCTAACACATGCATGCTAAAGGCAATGAATACTTTAATAGACTTGGTCCCCATCTTCTCTGGTTTGACACTAACACTAAAATGGGCGTTCATTTACTGTATACAAATGAAACTATGTTGTTGATGTGTTAGCTATTTTCAGTAATTATACAATATACAGTAGGAATAAAGAGCAGTACTAGAATAGATAGGACTATATATTAATGAATTGTGTCAAAAAATATTATGCCAACATTATGG
>JAPMNZ010889352.1:0-11227 GCA_029875035.1 Pomatoschistus microps
TATATATATATATATATATATATATATATGTAAACAGTATGTAAAACTTACTGGTATCTCCTGACATGCGGCAAACATGTTTAAATAGTTTCCACTGACATTTGTAGAGCTTATTTTTAAATCACTTAATCACAATCATCATTACATTATACATGATTACATATATAATAAAGTTATTGGTCTTAAACTGAGGGTGTCCAACTAGAAAGAAAAATAATTCTCTCATCTGTGTTGCCAGAATATTTCATGAAATTCTTTGTGTTGGGTCTATACCCAAATCTCAGCAAGTTAACCAACTAGATGAAACTTTTGATCAAGGAAAAAAACCAGAAACTATTGTCAACTCGTGGCTTAATTGTATCATTTGTAGTACCTTTATTAGACGGCAAGAGCGCTGCATTCCACAGTACAGTAGGAATTTTACAGCTTGAAATGAAAGTAATACCCATGGATCTATAGGGAAATACCACATTTTATCTAGAGCATGAAAACATTTAAGATCCATCTCTTTCTACTCCACTACAATCTAACTGGGCAAAGTACAGATGAGTTTTTGCGTTATAGCAACAGCTGGATAGTCTTAAATGCTTACCTTCATCTGTGGAGCTCCGCAGACACCCCAGTTCTCCTTTGGACACAAGTGCGAGGAAAGATAGCGCTAACATAAACATGGCTGTGCACCTGCGCACTGACCGCGGCTGGGGCGTCAACTCAACACTTTCGAAACTTCAGCAAGATACAACTAGGCGACATTGAGACCGCTAAAAAGCTGTTTGCGATAGATCAGTTACTAAAAGGTGAACACGGGTACGAGCACAGAAAAAGGAAATAAGTCACGTGTCGCGTAAGTTCTAGAACTTTGACAAGAAAAATAAAGTTGTTACTCAAACTTCAAAGTTCAAATTAACTAAAACGGCATAAAAGTTCCCAAAAATGTCAGCAGCCTATTGACTAGAAAACAATTCCTACTTTCGATTTGACGTTTGATCGAGCTGTTTGAGTTGGCAGAATGTGAGGAGCTTCCAAAGTCTGTTTTACTCATGGATCTACTCCTTTACAATATAGCTCTTCCAAAAGCACCTGCACAGACATGACCAATCGATCGTGCTTACCTGCGTGCATTATGCGTCATATGGTCGCTAGATGGCGCCACCACGTCATCATTTACGTAGCAACATATTAATGAATGTGAATGAATATACATTTTTAATTTTCTAACCATGGTTGACAACCTCGAGCTCGAGAAATGTATATTTAAGAACACGAAGACCTGATGAAATTAGTGGAATCTGATGGGCACCCCTGCTCTAATCGGAGTCCTGAACACCCAGTGCTGACTATCAGAACAAGAGCAGTCCTCCATCTCTATGATCTTCTAGCGTTCTCGTGGCTTCAGGAGAAATTAATCCTGTACTAACAATGGAAAACGTGCTGCATGTTTATGTATTGAACATCACGGGCCACATTGAATAGAGACTAACTATTGGTTAACCCCCACTGCATGTGCCTTTGTCTGCTCTGTGCTTCATCTTGCAGGTGGTGAGGAGGCCTGTGCTCTTTGAGAATGTGTTCTGTGATTTACTCCCCTGATAAGAACTAGACACAAATCCTTTTGGACATGATGGCAAAGGTGAACAGTGAGGCAACACAGACATTTATAAACAAAGCATCACCACAATAACTTTTTTTGAGAGGGCTGCACTGGTCAGTAATGTTGTAATGGACCTATTGAAGAAGAGTTAGAAGTTAAAGATACTAGTACAGACTGTTTACTATGAGGTCTGTGCTACTTCTGCTTTGCTGATTTTACCACCAGACATTAAACAAATGTACATCTTACACAATGAGCAGCTGCTTAAAATTGGCTCATTGAATTTGGGTTAAATAGTAACTATTCCCAAAAAACATCAACACAATACAGGACATGTTAAGCCCTCGCCATATAGGACTATTGTAATCAACTATTCAGACTTGTTTGTTTCAACATGTGTACATTTTGTACAGAGCATGAGAAATAAGTACTGACCACAAGTCTGTTGATAATACAGTTATGCAGCATTGACCCTGACAGATAAGGAGAGCTTTCCATTTCTTGTACTTAGTAAGAATTTGAAAGTTTGACTAAATGCCTAAATGTTAAGTTTGGGGAAACTCAGACCGAATGCCTCATTCTCTCTTGAAATTAGTTAAAGTAAAATAGTTTATTTTATTCATTTTCTTGACTGAAATCTTATAGTTAATAAAACCAGAAGTTAAGTGATGAAGTATTTGTATATTCCAAACTGAAAGAACTAAACACAAAATGTCATTATTGTTTTTATTAATGACTACAAAAACTGATGGATCAGTCATAAAGCAAATGAGGGATGAATTGGGTGTGTAGTAAATATGCATTGTATTAGGCAGAGGGTGACAGGCCTTGTAGACTGGTCTTCACAGAAGCAAGATTAGCCTTCCAGGAGGACAAACTGTCATAGAGCTGCTGCCACTGCTGCTTGCCAAAGGTGCGATGTGTGCTATGGCTGAAAGAGTAAACAAGTACACATTGGCAAAGGCAAGTTTCGAAATACAACTTGGTGTTGAAAAATCTTACCTCACAACAACTTTGCGTTGTGTTTGATCAATTTTGCAATAAACCATCTTAGTCCGAACAGCTAGGGAAATCAAGAAACATGTTTGAATAACTTTGGAAGTAGACATGGTTATATAGGCATATGGTTAGTTACACAAGGTACAAATGTATATTATATGTACCATCAATGACAAATGCTTCAACGTCATCAGCTCCGATTTGCAGCTCCAGCTCCATGGTGTCAAATGGGATCTCTTTAAATTCTGCTGCCATGCCCATGAATGTTAGCAGACGCATCTTGGCCATGTTTTGCTCATGGGACAGTCCTGGGTGGCAAACATTTATGGGTCATTTAACACAAAAACACTTCATAGTCTACTGCTCTTGACCCTGGGAGTTTCCCATTTATTCACTTAGTCTCACATGAAGGGAACATTTCTACTCATTAAGACTAACATGATCCTACACTGTCCGTTTTCAGTGTCCATCCCACGCAATGCAATTACAAACATGCTTTTGACTAAGGCCTTTGCTGACACATGCACATTCCAGGGCTGGATCAGCAAAAAAACAGATTATAAGTTGTAATAGTGATATAACATGTTCAATATTATACTGGTGTTTCTAGTGCTACAGAAATAATTGCTAGTGAATTAGAGTATCTCATACTTACCCAGAGAGTCAATGAAGTCTTTGTTGTTCTGGTAAAACTTTACGTATGACACCAGTTTAGCACTTACAAAAATGGTTAAAAGCTGAAAAGAAAGGAACATTGTAATTAGTATTAATGCATACAAATTATATAGTGCTTTTCATGACACCCAAATCGTTACATGGCATTAATCATGCAATGTTAGTGGGTATATGTCGTCGCCATATACCTACTGGTAAACCATTGCTGCATGTCCTACCGATCACCACCAATCATTCATGCACACACTGGACTCATACTCTGCAATGTGGGAGAAGTGTCTTGCTAAAGGGCACAACAACTTTTGAATGCCCTTGGAAAACGGCTTCAAGTCCTGAGTAGCTCTGAAACAATTGTAGTTTTGTGCTTTACAATTTTTATTTTTATTTCTTTTATCTACCCGAGGTATTGGTGCAGTACAGTGTTCATTGTTTTGCACTGGTCTAGACGAGAGCAGAGAGGATTTATGGTCCGAACCAAGCGGATCAGGTGAAAACCATTTTTTGAAAAATGCTAATGAAGCATTTAGCATTTTACTTTGGACTACAGCAGAGAAAATGGCTCAATGCCAAAGTGTTTCTCTTGCTTGATGATGATAATGTGATTTTACAGTTTTCCGTACCATCTGTACCATTTTACAGAAATACTTACGTCATGAATGAGTTCGCCTTCCAGGAAACGTACAGGCTTTAGAGTGAGGAGGTGGTCAAACAGGTAGGTATTAGGGTCTTTGAGTGCACGTACAATACATCTTTAAAAAAAAGAGAAAAGGGTTCAAATACTCAGTTTTGTTCTCAATAAGCCAAGAGTATACTACTACCTGTGGGCATCAACACGTGCTTGTGAAGCATTGTCTTCTGTGTAACTTCCCAGCAGCTCAACCATAACTTTGGCTGCAGCTTCACTGTAAAACAAAACAACTGCCTCAAGAAAAGAATACTCTAGACAAACAGATCTCCCAAATTGGAAAACATAAATAGACTATGTGGTACCTAAAATATACCTTTTTTTGCAGTCAACAAGTGCTTCATAAACCAGCCTTAAAAGTGTGTGCTTCTTCTCTGTGTTCAGGTTCCAGTCAATAATCCACTTACGTACCTGCACATAATAAAAATAATACGTTTTAAGGATCTGCAAGTAAGGGTAAGTAAGTAAAATCACACCACGTATTTTGTAAAGGGAATAATGTCTCACCTGATCAAGGTCTGTGGGGATAAATGCAATGGCATTACATGTTGCAGCCACTTTAATGAGGCTACAGAAGACTGTGTACCTCACTGGAGTGTTCTCATCCATTCCATGAAACAGGTTACTTAGACTGGATCAAAGCATGCACCACAAGGTCAGTTCATATGCCAGATGTCTAAGTATAGCGGGAAACTAAATGTTTTCACTTACAGCTGCATTCTCAAAGAGGGTCTCTCTCCTTCTCGAAACTTTACCAGTTTCTCACAGAGACTCTCAATGAGAGCTTCTTGTTTTTCCGTCTCCAGGATCAGCAGCAAGGACACAATGCTATTCATGGCACTCTCCACATCTGGTAAGAGATCATGATTATGGGTAACGCACAAGAGATTAAGATTATTTAGGAGACGTGATATATACCTTTGTCATCATCCTTCAGGCAGACGTCACTTGCTTCAATAATCTGAGCAAGATCGACATGTAGTCCACCTTCAGAGTTCTCCTCAGAGATGTCTGCTCCTTTCGCCTTGATATAAGCTCTGAGTTCAGAGGCCTGCGCGACAAAGCCATATATTATAACAAGGCGGTGTACTCCCTCATTCACCTTCATCAAGTTAAAAGAACCAAGCAAGATTTCATTGTAGGTGGATTTCAACTCCCACCCAGAAGTCATTTACCGTTCACACGAGAAATCCATACGTTGAAAGTGTTTTAAAATGTGTCATTTAAATGTATTCTGAAGGTATAGAAGGTGGTACTATTGTTATGGTGTAACCAAACGCACGGTCATAATAACATAACGTTGCTCATCTGATACATCTGCTACACAACATTAGCTGGAGCCACTGCTGCTAGCCTGTTAGCATGCTAACACATCTCTTTGCTACCCATCGTCCCGGTGAACATCTAGCCAAAGTCGATGTGTGGCAAATTAACATGGAATAGTACACCGATTGAGTTATACCTGATCCTCTTCTGTAATGTCAATAAAGGCTGGGACGCTCATTTCGGTGTTTTTAATGCCGAGCTGGTGAAATCCACGCTCCACCAGAACTGAGACACGAGCGGAAAAGAAAAGCTAGAGACACCGGTGCGAAGGATGCTCTTCCGGGCCAGGATGTTAAAGATACAGTAGCGTCAAACATTTTTGCTTATTTGTTTTATCAAAATCTTTTTTTAGCGGTCTACCCATTTACTCTAATTATACAATTCAAGTCTCAGGCCTATTTCCTCACTGTGCTTGTTTATGAGTGATCAGTATGAGCCTGTAACCCTAGTACCTGGATGGTAAAAGTGGTAGGGAACTTGATCCCAAGAGGAGAGGTCATCAGTTGGACCATCTGTGTGGACCATAGTCAGTGGACCACCTATCGGGAGCTCTTCAGGACCCAAGCTGCCCCCATTGACCCTAAGGAGACTTTTTATTAGCTCCTATGCAGTTAATGTTAAATGTTAAAGTCAGTTTAACAGAGAACCATGTGATTTGAAAAATGTAGCTAACCAATATTCTTCTATGTGATGCTTTTCCAGCCTTGGTTCCTGGAGTGCTTTAGAGGAATGTCTTTTCTCCTTGTCCAATAAAGAATACAAAGCTGATAGACTTGCACCATACCATGTGTATGACGTGTGATGCAGGGAAGGAAAGTGCCTGGTACCACACCTCTCTCTTTCTAATGCTCTTGTTTCAGACAATGCTGGAAATTTATAACCTTTTCTCTGCTAGTGCACTAGGAATTTCATTATCTGATTAACTGTTGCCTGGTGTATTTCAAGTCCCAATAATAGTTGTAAATGCTTTGAAGATCCAGGTGCATGTCTTGAATGTTTGTTTTAAGTGTTGAGTGGCAGTGGACGGGCAAGAGACAACAGTAAATCATTGAGCTATACCCAAATAATGAATGTGCAATTTTTCAAGGTTTTATAGATGTCCCCCCAGTTTTCACAAAAAGTATGCGCTTGCCTCAAGGTAAACTGTGTTATATTTTAGCAGAAATTCAAAATATTGATCAGTTCAAAACCTATTGACAAAATTTAAAGCGTGCAATAACACATTCTCTGCAGTCATTATTTGCAATCACCTGATGTCGGTTTAATTTCACACATAACATTCTCCCAAAACTTCTGGCACATTGCCTGGTCCGCCATCTCAATGATGAATGGCCAACGTTAGAGTTTGAGCCCAGGTGTGGCCTTCTCTGTCCGGCCTCCAAGTGGTAAGTATCCATGTAAACCAGCCTCATGCTCATCATCCAACACGGCCGCCTACCGTCCACCCACTAATTGTCTGGTTCCCACAGTTCTGCTTGCCTTCACAATCTCTGAAAAATCCCCTTGCTCAGCCTCATCTATCAGGCAGTGACCTTGTCAAGAAGTATTGCATGAGTAACTTTCCTCCAAGGAAAGGTGGACAGAATAGCTTGTTAATTACTTAGAAGCACACTTGGCCTCTCCAAGCGCTCATCCACTTTTCTCCCCAAGGTAAAGAACCCCATAATATAGATAATTAGTGAATATAGATATAATAGCTCTAATTCTGTCTATGTATTTATAAAAGACAAAAACTACTTTTGATATAACTGAATCAAATCAGTATCGTATTTGTCCAACTAAGCAGGTGGTAATTACTTAATCAGTGGTCACTCAATGAGCTGCTAAGTTAAACAGCATAGCATGCAAGAATTTAGGGCCATGCAATTCTGTTATGTGAGTTCATCAGAAATTGCACATGGAAAGGCAGTCATAGTCGGTGCACTTACACAGAAGATTGTTGATTGTCACAACTCTTAACTGAGTTTAATTGTTTTATTCTTTGTTTGTGTTTATTATTCTAATATCGAATTAACTTCTCCTTCATTAAAAGATTTTATGGAGTTGCTGATAACGGGAATTTGGACTCAACTCAAAGGTTGATAAAGCATTTCCATTTAATTGTTTGCTATGTACTTTATAAAGTGCTTATATATTTCAAAAATTACGCGTGAGTTGTGTTATCAACATTGTAATCACAGTCTTAAGTTTAGACTACGTGTAAATTCCACTGTTATCCGACCATATCATTTAATGAGCTACCACCAAATGCATCAGTCAGAGTCAGTTTGTGGCTGGACCTATCTGAGGTCAGTAATCCCTCTCTGGAGAGTGATTGAGTTCTGTTTAAATGGAAATGCTGCAGAAGTAAAAAGAAAAAAAAAAGTCAGTCTTCTTGGAAGTCAGGACACTTCTGTGTCGTTACTCAATCATAGATTATATATAAGATATACCAATTACGATGATGATTCTCAAATTTTATTGTTATGTTACAATTCAATTCAGTATAGAGGCATCTAGGTTGTAGGGTTGTCAAAATATCAATAATGAAATATTAATCGATAATTAAGTAACTAGAGTAACTAGAAACTGATTTGAGAAAGTATTGATCAATCACAATAACAACATATAGGAGATTCTTTGAGCAGTTTTATAATGATTATGATTCATCTCGGACCTTGTATAAATGGTAAGCTACCATTAAAATCGCTATACTGAATTTGAAAATCATCATTGTGGTATTGCAGTTGGTATCAAGAGCTGAGAATATTCGATAGCATAGAAATAACACTTAGTTTGTAATCATAGTACCGTGAGATTGTTGTTTCTGGTCATATCACACATTTTTGTTCCACACTAGTTACTCCGCACTTCTAAACATGTATGTTGTAGATAGTAAGAAGAGTAGAAATCCGTCAGTCTGTTCGGCAACAATTATTTTTGATTGAGAAAGTAGCCTTCCCCTGAACAGATCTAGCAGTGATTGCGGTAACATCTGTTGCCCCATGTCACACATTTTCCTGACATGGCTGCTCACATCCAGCTGCTCGGGGTGTGACCTGTGGAAAAGGCTGTGGTTTACTGTAAGGACCAGATAAAGACTGGCCTTGATGCTGACACACAAGCACCTGCTGAGATGAGACACACTTATTCAGCCGAATTCATACTTACCACAATTATTAATCTTACTACATCCAGTTGTCAGCATGGAACAGGCTATCTATGGGTTTCACAATAATGACAAATGTCTAATCTATATTTCTAGTTACAAAGATTACTTGATGTACAGCAGCAAAAGTTACTGTACATTTTCATTTTTTGAAGTAACTCAGAAATGTAACAAATCTAAAATGATAATAAGTCACATCAGATGTACACTTGGTTTGATCTCACACATTTACAATTCATTTCACAGTAAAACAGGTCATTAAAGTTTAATACCACTTGTACAACAAAACATACCTTTCTCCAGAAAGAATGTATGAAATGAAAGTATTCCAAATGACTCACAACACTATTGCACTACCATTAAATTACATTTTCATCCCAAAACTAGTCATATTTAAATCTACAAAGGCTCAAGCTAAATGTGCATTTGAATGTTTATTAAGTTAAATTTTCACAAATAATGGTTTGGCGATGAAACCCTGTCAGAAATATTGCATGATGTATACGGCGGGAATTGAATAATGATTATGGGAGTGCAATCCCCCCGGGGGCTGGACCCTGGTGGAGGTGGAAGCTGAGCCGATGAGATGTGATTTTCAAGGAGGCAGGTTGTTGCACAAACAGCAGCTTAATGCACAGACTCACCGTTTAAATGCAGCCATAGAGGGGATTGGTGATTTGCAGTTGTGTAATAATTAAAGCAATACCACTTTCTACTTCAGTCGCTTGTATTCGAAGTAATTACATTTATAGCAGCGCTTTAGCAAACATTGCACATATTTGCTCGTATTATTGAGTAACTTTTCCTGTCAGACACAGGCCCTTCTCATATTGTCTTACTCAGAGCTCTAGCGCGATTCCAGTTAGGGGTCAGAGACAGTGTTGACCATTTCCCTTCTGCACCAGTGTTGTTTTAAACCCGGAGTTAAGCAGAGGAATGGCCGTGTTTGGGGGTGCTATTTGTCATGTTTTGACAAAGAGAGTTTTCTCCTGGGTCTGTCACCTTTGATGAATCTTCACACAACACTGGGGGTGCAAAGACACAGTTTACCTTGGCTGCACAGCTAGCAATTGTATTACAGTCTTTTTTCAAATATCCTCTTGTAACGTTACAATACATTTTTAAATGGTCAACAAATCAAAGTAGACCTTTACATTTATTTCCTGAATGTTTCATCGTTCAACAATGATGACTATTTTAGACTATCTTAAGGAACTGTGATTCATGTTTGACAATAGTCAACACGAATCACAGTTCAATAGCCACAATTATCTCAAATATGGGAATTATAATCAAATAATGTATCACTGGTTGTATTTATTTTAGTGCAAGAAGTATAATAATAATGATTATTTTCAGGTATCAAAACTCCCATGGTCCAATCCAATAGAATGTCCAGGGTAATGCAAAGTTAGTCATGGTCTTGCTCCTCCCACTGTCCATCCTGTGTCTTCAGCAGAGTAAGAAAAGTCAGAGACCAAAGCAAAGAGCCCACCACACCTCTGCAACTCTGCACTGACTTCACAACCTTTTTTGAAACTTTATATATTGCCGTAATTTATCAAACACCTTGCTTTCAAGATGCACTCTGCGACTTTATTCTCTGTTATTCTAATTGTGGGTTAGTGTTTTCTAGTCGCATCTTCTCCTGAAACCTTTTTTAGGGATTTTTATTTTTATTTTTTTGGACTTATGATGTTGACGGAGCCGTGTGCGTCCATGGGCCCTTTGAGCTCCGAGGTTCGGGAGCTGACTCTGCTATCGCCGGCCCCTCCGGTCTCTTCTGTACCTGGAGTCAGCGAGGGACAATGGCCTCAGTTTTTAGACCTCCATCCCTCCTCCACCTACAGCTGTTTGCAGGCTCCTCACTCGCTCATCAAGCAGGAGCCAAGCTGGTGCACCTCAGACTCTCTGGAGGAGCAGCACTGTGGCCTGGGGGCCTTCACCGTGCACTTCTCAGGACAGTTTGCGGGCGCGGGGAGGGCATTTGGAGAACCAGCCTCAGGCCAGCCAAGAATGTTCTCCAATGGGACATACCTGCACCCCTGTGTGGACAGTTCCTCTGCGCCCAGGAGCCAAGGTGAGGAGGAAACATGAATCTTTTCTTTTCTGTGGTTTATTCATCGGTCTCTTATTCAGTTTGTAGATCATATTTTAATTAAATTCAATAAAAGTCAATAGCCCTAAATCACAACAGTAGTTATCTCGGAGGAATTTACACAATTGTTGAGTTTGCCAAGACAGATCAGAGAATCAAACTGTTCAAACAAGAAGGATGGACGACCAATGTCCATAAATGTTGATAAATATTACCACTGTCGTCCTTTGGCTCTAACAGACCCCCCTGCATCGGCAAGGAAAAACTCTACACCCAGTGGGAAAAAAGCTGGGGTACCTAACTTTGAAACCACAATTGAATAGCGATGTAATAAATCCTGGCTCTTTAACTGCTTGTTTCTGTCACTAGTTTTTTCGAAGGAATGTATGTTTGGCATCTGTCACATCTTCAGATCTGCCTGTTCAGTGAAAACCAATCACCTTTCAGTATGTAAAATATAAAATGTCATGTTGTGGTATGACTTGTTCACAAAATGTCGCTCGAAAAAGACTCTTTGTTTAGACTGTCGGGACAAACAAAAGGTTTTTACTTACATAAATAAAAGTTAGGCCCGACAGTGTATTTCACCTTGAATGTCTTAACTTTGAGAAATGCATTAACTCAAGTTTGTGAGAAGCAGGTTCTGTTAGACGAGTATGGTTTGATTTATGCTTACAATTTAACAATACATTTGGATTCTCATGT
>JAPMNZ010889435.1:0-15588 GCA_029875035.1 Pomatoschistus microps
TAAAATTATGTACAATTCTAACAAAAAAAGTGGTAATAAAGTACACATGTTCGTACTGTAAAACCATCTAAAATAAACCGACCTGATGATATTAGCCGCAGCCTTCCTCTCCTGCGTCAGGAGCTCGGGATCGTGCATCACCTCCTCCAGGAAGCCAATTACTCGCATCTTCAGCTCTGTGTTCAGCTCGAAGTCCTGAAGACGAACAATGACAAAGGTTTAACAGCGGTCACGTAATTATACAGAATAATAATGATATCACTTAGAGAGTCAGAGTGAAATGGAAAGATCATGTACCAGTGAGTGCTTGGAGACCCAGTGACGCAGAACATTCAAGACCCGGTTTGTGGCCGCTCTCCGGATGACGAACTCTTTGTCTCCGTTCCTCTGGTCGGTGGGAAAACCTGAAAACCAGACAGTCGGTGATGTAGACTGAGTATAGAGGATAATGTATAGGGTTGTAACTGAGTATTTCTACTAAAGTACTTGTTTCTGGTTTGAAGATATTCCAATATTGTTACCACAGTCTTTGACGCCACCATCAAATATCACTGTTCTGCCCAATATTTTGCTCTAATCTGCACTTTACTTATTTTTCTGACAACATTTACTTTCACTATTTCTTTTAAACCCAAATTACCTGAAATGTTGACTCCTAGCATTTAAAAAAACACATAAAAACAGTTGAGTGTGAAGAAAAAATCTGCAGGAGAAAGATTGTCCACTGTGCAAATGGGCTAATACAGGTTTGAAGTGGTTAGCCATGCCTCTAAGTGAAATCATTCATTGTGGTTAGTCATGCTTCTAACTTTCAAGGGCAACACTTGAAGTCTCAAATCTACAACTGAGTAAACACGCGTAGTATGTTTTTTTCATTTAAAAAAATACGTTTACTTTGAATTTTTTTTTTTTTTTTTTATATTTTCTGTACTTCTTATGTATAGATTTTAATTGCTGACATTTCATTTTTCATTGTTGTTTCATTGTCAGATATTTCTAAATTTCAGATCCATAACTTTGCTCCATTGTTAATTTCTTTTGCCGTTTATTCCATATTCAAGTAGATTCACAGTTTTCCTCCGGCCACCGATGTGTGTTTCTGTGGTTCTGACAAAGCAGAGAGAGAGAAGTCCTGTTGGATTTGAGAGAACATATTTTGAACAGTTGCCATTGTTTGGTTTTACACATCACAATGAGTGTGTGTAGGTTCATACAGTTCTGTTATTATGACAGTTTTGCTCGTATGAATAACTGGTTTGTGTTTTCTCTTGAGTAGAGCAGTGTTTTTCAACCAGTGTGCCAGGGAACGTTAGTGTGCCTTGAGATGTTATTCAGCGTGCCTTGGGAAATGATCAAATATCACCCACTTGGTCAAAATAATGTGAATAAAAGAAAGAATTAGAAGATTAGAGATACTTTTTTGCACTTTGCAGGACTTTCTCTATAATACACTTTGATAAGACTTACTTTGTTTTGTTAATAAAGACCAGAGAAACATAAGTTTTTATCAGTTTCAGCCGGTGGTGTGCCCTTGAGATAGCTTTAAAGGAAAAAGGTGTGCCACGGCTCAAAAAGGTTGGGAAACACTGGAGTAAAGCACACCATGAATAATTCTCACAACCATTTTGTATGATAATTAAACGATTTATTTTGTTTTTGCATGTGTTCCAAACAATTAACATTCGAATAAAAGTATGAAGAAGGTAAAGTCAAATAATCTTCTAATCTGAGACAATGATTTTTTAAAAATTATTATTATTGTTTGAATTGAAAAAACAGCTAAATATATGATTATATAATGATGATTTTTTTTGTTTTTTTTTGCAAAATAGAAACAGTAAAATCCACTACAATTATATTTTGATGATTGTATGTTTAATGCGTACATTATAAAAAAAAATCTTTGTGTTTTATTTTTACACAAAGCAGAGAGAGAAGTCCTGTTGGATTTGAATATATTTTGAACAGTGGCCGTTGTTTGGTTTTACACATCACAATGAGTTTGTGTAAATTAATATTTTGCTTTGTATGAATGGTTTGTGTTTTCTCTTGAGCGCACTTCATGAATTATTCTCACTGCATTTTTCTAAGATAATTTAAGGATTTATAGTGTTTTTATGTGTGGTCCAAACAGTAGGTGAGATGGGGCAAGATTAGGTATACTGTATCTTCTGTACTTTTATTTTCAAGAACCCAAGACTAATGCTGTTTCCACCTCAGAGCAGACTGACCTGTGCTGGCCAGGGACATGCGGCGGTACTTCTCCTTGGTGGGCGTGCCTTCGTTGGCACCAGCCGTGGCGATGGCGAAGGCTGAGGCGGCTGAAAGGGCACTGCGGTTGTTGTCCAGCTCGCGGCAGGATGAAACTACCATGCCGTTGTTGAAGGAAAAGAGGGAAAACTCTACAAATAGGAACACACACGAGTTATTGTATTAATATTTCAGTTACAGATGGTGCTTCAGTCTGTATATCAATTATTAACAGTGCATTCACGCAAATCTATTTCAGCAGGAAACTCTCAAACAGAATGCAATGGAGCTTAATGTAAAATGTTTATACTTATTAATTCAGATAATGCAGCATTTCTTTGATGTCACTTATGAAACTAAGGGAATTCAAATGTAAGGCAAAAATTATATTACATTCAATTTGTTGAAATGTAAGACTTGCCTTTCCATTGGTAGATAAAACAGTTAAAATATACTCAAGCCTATCCAAGCCTGCTTCAAATCTCTAAACAGATTTATATAATATGCAACTAGATCTATTTTAATCAGATCAAGATTAAGATGAAGAGATTCTTTATAAGTCTCACAGTGGGGAAAATGTCAGTGTTGCATCACCCATTACAGAACAGTAGGAATGAGGGGCACACAGCTAAAAGAAAAGTGAACAAAAACTCTACAGTGAAATAAAATAAAATCTCTATCTTTAGAATAACAAAGCAAGTAAAACTAATCTCTAGGCATTTCTGTTTGTTTGTAATTTTACAGATGGCTCGTTGCACTCACTAACATTGTGATTTCGATTCAACTGTGATTATTCGTGCAGCCCGAGTATAAAGAGAAGCATTATATAAACATGAATCTTCGACGAAGTGTAATATATTGTTGGCCAGAGGAGGGCCACAGCGCGCTAATGCAGAAGACAGCACGTTATGTCCTGGAGCTGAGCTATAGGCCTGCATGTGCCTTCTCCCTCCTTCTCTGTTCTTATGGGGGCGGAATCCAAGTACACGCACATGGTTGCTAAGGTACAAGGTTTCCTTCCACCTACTCCCACAATGCACTGGCTTCCCTTGTATCAGCACCGTGGGAAGAGAGGCACGAGGGATGCATTGTGCCTGACTACCTTCGGTGGTTTCTCCCTCTGCGTTCTATGGGCAGGGCCATGAAGCTGTGGGTGGCTTCCCTCAACACCTTATTTGGCCATGGTTACACGTGTCATAGACAGAGATGGAACCGAAATAAGTTTCTTCATGCGCTTGTTGTATTCAGCTATATTCATTCCTCACTTATTTCAATATCACACTTTTGCTGGTGATGATCCAGGAAACTCGACATCCAATAACATTTATGGACATTGGTCTTCTGCCCCTTATGGACCAATGGTTTTATGTGTTTTTTTAATCATTGCATTTCTTGTGTTTGAACTGTTTGATTCTCTGATCTATGTTTGATTCTCTGATCTGTGTGGGTGAATTTAACGGTTTTTGTAAAGTTCTCAGAGTGTTGTGTTGTGATTTAGGACTATACAGGAATACATTGAATTTAATTGAATTGATTTAATCTATGTCACTAGTTCCTCACTCTCAAATCAGCTCTCTGTGTGTAAAAGATTAAAACAATATCTAAAATGTAGACAGCATGTTGTGGTATAATTTGTTCACAAAATGATACTTAAACAGCATCTATCTATAAAACAAACAAAACAAAAATGTGGTGTTCCAGTGGTGAGTTTGCACTTAGGGGGTAGGTTCTGATGTGAGTGTCTGAGAACAGGCTGTTTAGGACAATCATATTCATCACCAGAATCTAGAATTGAATTCATCTCGAAATAATCATTGTCAAAAATGATTGGTTTTGTTAAATATGCAATATTGTACTTGTTACTGTTACTCAGTCAGTTTTACCAAAGTTAGCCTCGAGCAATTATACAGTTCATTAGAATGGACAATCAGAGCCTCTGAATGTTAAATGTTTCACAGCAAACATTCATACCAGAGTTCTTGGACTTGACATTCTTGGGGGTTGATGGTGACTTTGGAGGAGACATTTCTGCTTCAGCCTCTTCACACTGACTTGGGTCTTCATCACACTCCTCTCTCACAGATAGATCTGCACAGGAAAATAATTACACAGAAAAATTAGCTGCATTAAATAAATGCAGTCTGTATTACATATTATTATATTATATTAATATACTGTATCTATATATAATGTTTATAAATCGGGATTATTATGGATTGGATTATAGTTAATCATCATTGTTTTTTTATTGTAAGGTTATTGGACATAAACAGATGGGCATGAGCCCTGAAGATAACACTGCAGATAAAGTATGCAGCTGATTGTGCACTTATTCATGTGGCTGTACACACAACACTCATTAACACGGACAAACTGCTTCTGGACAGCCACTCTGACCTTGTTTGCTGAGGACAGACTCATCTGATTTGCCTTCAGATTTTGGTTCGCCCTCATCTGGGATCTTGCTGGCCATGGTGCTGGACACATAGAGCTTGTTTATGTCCAGGGACGTCTTGCTGAAGGGGGACATCGTGGAGTGCATTGCATAGCCGTTGGGGGAACAGCTGAGTGCAGCTAAGTCTAGGGCTTTGCCCCCTGTGATGATGGGGATGTTGAGAGAAAGCTTGCGCCGGCGGTTGGGAGATGACGTCTTGGTGATGGAGAGAGGAGGCGGAGAGGAGAACTTGCGGCTGGCACGAGGCGACGTGGGTGGCTCGCCGTACAGGAGTTTGTTGTTCTGGCTACTTGCAAAAAACAGCTCCAAGGAACTACACAGAAAAGAGAGATAGATTATTTTTTCCCTTTACCAAAGTGAAGGCTTTTTAAATGTTAAATCAAAATCCCCATAATGAAAACATGTAAGGATTAGGGGTTAGAGAGTAGCCTGGGTGTCAGCACTGAACAGCGGGGAGGGGGCACACTTACAACAGCACTCGTTGGGAGCCCCTGCCTCTCTTATTTAAGCTACATTGTTTAAGACAGCATCCTCCTTGCACTAAGAGCCACCCCCTCTGAAGACCTATAAATAGCATGTCAAGTGACAGTGTGGGAGGCACGGGTGCTGCCAGCAGCAACCAGCCCAGGAGAGGCCCACCGAGACACGGGGAGAGGAACAGAGCAGAAAGAAAGGATATGGAGATGGAGCGAGCAGGGAAGAAGAGGTCCAACATACACACAGGATGGGGGTGAAATCACAGAGAGGGCGGGGTGTGAGAGAGCATTATAGTGGATTCCACCACAGCGTCTGCTGCTGGTTCTGAGTGGGCGAGTGGGAAGCCTCCAGTTCCATAATGCGTTAAACTGGGCTTGTTGTGTCTCCTCACCAACATTCAAGAAGATCACAGCCTCAAAATGGGTCATAGAGAATGAAAATGATTGTCAAATATTGTGAAACGAAAATGACAGAGAAAATCCATCTGGGTTCCGTCTAGATAAATCAAAAAAGAACTTCCATAATAAGCGAGGACGAGGGAGCTAATTAGTCAAAATGAAGGGGACAGGAGCAGCAGGATCTGGGTGCCAAACACTGCCATCAATATTTAATAGCGTCGAGCCACTGCAGATGATGGGAGAGAGGGAATGAGGGAGAAGACAAGGAGAGGGTGGGGTCCTGCCGCAGAGTGAAAGGTTGCCATGGTGACAGTGCAGCAAAGAAAGGGATGGTCAGACTTGTGGAAAGGCAAATAAAAGCCAGAAAATAGAAGAGGCAAAAAGAGTGAGGGATGGAGTGGGAAAGAGAAGCAGGTGTGCACCAATTAAGTGTGATGGTGGACTAGAAGACAGACGGGGAGAGGCTGCTGTGACCCCGCGCTGCCTCTGCTCCCTCGCTCAGGCCGGCTGCGGTGGCAACTCGGGCAAACACCAAACTCGTGTGAGGGCAACCACAAAACCCCGGGACACTAGGAATTCCCCACCTTCTCACTGCACCATCACTGTTAGTGCGTCAGAAAATACAACGTGTAGATGAGTCGAGCCAAAATCCAGGAAAAGTTTGTACTGTATGAAGACTTGCACAAGGTCTATTTTAAAGCTGGCGTTTTCCGTCACTTTCAAAACCACAATAATTCATATAACTAGTTCCTCGCTCTCAAAACAGTTTGCTGCTATCGCTAGTGCCCACGTGCATGTATATTTCTTTTAAGACAAAATGTGAAAAAGAGAGGACCATCACTATTACGCAGCCAGCTCTCAGCCCAAAGTGTCAAATAGTGACTCGCAGGGCTATTTCTTACAAGTATGACGTGTTTTCTAATAAGATAAAGACAGCATGCAGTGATCTGATTAGTTCACAAAGTGTCAGCGGATGGAAACTGGCTGTTTGTAAATACACACTGTCCCCATTCGAATAAAAAAATAAAATATAGAAAACACTTGAAAGAGATGTTTTCAGATCGGAATTACTCAAATTCAGAGAATCCAATAGTATCTGTGTCTGTATATCTGCTTGTAATTAACTCATTCTCACTTCTATTTTATAACAAACCAGAGCCAGCTTCTTCTCTCAAGCTAAATATTAGATGTATGGCCAAATATGTGCGATTATTAAATTGCTACGGCAGAACCATTGTATAAAAGTTGTCAAAACTATTGAGAATCAAATCAGAATCTATTCAGCTGGAAACTAAATTTGAGATGTGCACATTTTGATGTGAAAATGTATAGGTCCCATGAGAGGCCTAATCTGCCAACCCACATTCCAAAACAACTGCTTTTGAATGCTTTAGATCCATGTCAGAAAGTACTACAATAGTGTGCAATTATTTATATTATATCATATTTCAACCCCATGTCCAAACATGTTTACATTATCACAGTGGTCTCAGAATTGGAAATCTGGTCTATTTATTAGAATCAAAATCTGGTTTGTAATTATTGCTTTGTAGTAACACTAGGAAATCTAGCCCTGTATTGAAAACAGGCCTAGTGCTTGTCATCATTTAGGTTTGTAAGAAAAGTAAGAAAGTAATGTTTATTTATAAAGTGCCTTTCATAGACCAGAGTCACAAAGTACTTTACAAATGTTTTGGGCATTTGTCTCTCACTCCACTCAGAGATGGGAGCAGGGTCGCCGCACAGGAGGCACATGTTTTTTTGTGGTAGGGGGAAACCGGAGCACCTGGAGGAAACCTACGCAGACGCGGGAAGAACATTCAAACTCCACTCAAAAAGGTCCTGGAGGTGGAATCCAACCCAGGACCTTCTTACTGTGAAGCACAAGCGCTAACCACTGCACCACCGTGTCGCCCGTGGTTATTATACACTATAAATTATATAATACAACAACAATGTCATTTTTGTCAAACCATGGGACTACGTGTTTTCATTCCAACCAAGCAGAGACACCCATTTCATCAGAGTGTCCAGACTAAACCTGAAGACTTGATAAAATGGGTGGAGACTGGGGTGCACTGCTCGGTTGGAGACCTCCAGCCCCGCGGCCCTTTGAGGTTTGAGGTGTTGTATTCTCACCGTGCTGGTATGGCACTGATGGGCTTCTTGTAGATGGTGATCAGTTTGTCCAGCACCACGTCTGCACTGGTGAACACGCGGTACGAGTGCAGGAAGGTGTTGAGGAAGTCGATGGAGAGGAAACGCAGGTCGGTGAGGCGCTCCAGCAGCCGCTCCACGCTGGCGTAGCGGATCTGCAGGACCTTGCATGAGTTCATCATCTTACTGAAGCGAATGTCCACGTCATCGCAGTAAAGGCTCGTGTCTGACCTGTGGTGGAAGCGCCACGGTTACCACAGACTACAAGCACTGGTAAAGCTGGGGGACTTAACTTTCAAACCACATACATTTTATTGATAACGACATCCATCTAGTTCCTCTAACTCAGAGGTCGGGAACCTCTTCAGTTGAGAGAGCCAAAAAGGTCTCCTACTTAAACATGTGTTTCTGTGGGGGCCATGCTTTTTGTTAAACTGTGAATATGTGTGATTTAAAAACAAGATCAACACATTTGTAGTGAGATATTAGTACGTCATTTATGTATTATTTTGTTGAATAGCATGTTTATACTGAAGAAATCCAGTGCATAAAAAATTATTGCTATGAATGCCTCCTTAAGATTTGCCTGAGAGCCAGACACGATCATCAAAAGAGCCACATCTGGCTCCCAAACCATAGGGTCCTGACCCCTGCTCTAACTATTGCATGTCAGCACTTGTTTCTATTGTTGTGTCCATTCTAGAGGTTTTGTGTTTTTATTGTTATGAGGAATAGTGTAGCACAGTGAGGAGTTCATTCTATTTTACTTCTCAAAGTTTTTCACATACATTTGTGGCCCGTCATGTCTACAGATCAGCTTGTTTAGTCTCTCAGGCAGTAGGCCTACATATATATGTAATGTTTAGTGGTGTTACTTACTTAATCATCTGTGGGACAGTGACTTTACTGTTTTCCTCAAAGGCGTTCATCATCAGCCCATTGCACCGAATGTTGTCTATACACTGAGGACAAGACGAAGACGAGATTAACAAATGTAATGGCCATATTCATTTCACACATTTATATCTAGAGCTAGGACTGCAAATGTTTATAATTGTAAGTGCTAAACCAACAAAAAACAACTCAAAACAAAATGAAGCATATAGCCACTAATGGAGGAATACTTAAATGGACTGTATGTAGTTAATAAATCAGTACAATTACAATCCTGCTTAAGCACAGATTACAGATGCAAACCATCAGATGGGGTTGAACTTGAAACAACACAAACTCTGTGGATCGCATCTGTCTATACTGATTGTATCTGCTTTTATTGAAATAAATGTGCTATTCTCTTTGTGAATTGTTAATTCAGGAAAAAAAGGTACATTTTACCTAAAGCCAAACTTGTCTGTACATGCTGATCAATCATCTGTCCCCAGATAATTGGTCAGCATGTACAAATCTAGAATGAAAAATTTAAAATACAGTCCCTTTATAATATACAGCATTGTTTGAAACTTCAAAAAGATCTTTATTATGTCTTAGATCATATTTTACCTGGCTAATATCGCTTGTCCACGCTGCCTTCTCCTGTCTGGATGAAGCCACCAGAATGACTGTGTATGGTTGAACATCTTTAGGCTCAACCATGACTTTGAAGTCTAGATGTTCTGTGTCCTTTGGCTCTACTTTGGCTGCAATGTAAATGACTTTGTAAATTGAACCACAGCTTCTTCATAAATAATCATTATTATGATTGTATAATAACTCACACTCGTCATCTGTCCCTTCTGGCTCCTCCAACAACGTGCAGTCTATCAGAGAGACCACTCCATTCTGTGAATAAGACAATGATCGCCTTAGCAGCTGTAGTAATTGTGTAATAACTTCCATAATGAATTAACTGTGAACCTTGGTGATATGCAGTTTCCCTCCTGAGCCTCTAGTGCAAATAATGAGATGTTTGGAGAAGAGAAAGCATTGTCTTTCACCCTCCTTTTTGAGGGAGAGTGAGCCCAGGCGACCTCTGGTGATCTTCCCTTTCTCACTCATTGGAACCTGTATCAAGGAGCCTGCAGTGGACAAACCAGAACATTCTTTGAGAAAAAAACGTAGTGAATCATTTTGTTTGTTGTCAACACCACAGTATATCACTGGATTTTTCTCGTCAAGTCCAATCTACTAATGATGTTTGTCTTGTCTGAGCTCTTTGTGACTCGGGCTGATCATTGAGGTCATCGACTCCTCCTCGAAGTACCAAAAACGAGGTATGAAACACTGGGGTGAGCGGTTCTTCTCAGTCGCTGGACCCAGACTCTGGAGCAAGCTGCCCCCGATGTGCAAATGTTCACTGAGTTTGGCCTTTTTTGCTTTATTTTTTGATTGCATGAATGTTTTGATGGATTGTACATGATTTTATTGTAAATCACTTTGGTCACTTTGAGTCTTGTAAAGGGTTCTATAAATAAAAAATTGATTGATTGATTGTTTTACTGGAGTCTTCCCTTGACCTAAAAGAACACTATTCTTTAAAGGCTCTGTTCTAGGGTGTATTTGAGCCTGATAAATTAACAAAAAAACCTAATAATCAAACATATCACATCAATAGATACAAAAATGGATCAAACCTTGCAATATTCTGTATGCCAGCATTATCAAGTACTGCCTTTACCAGACAACTTTTTACTTTTACCGTTACTTAGTTTTCTGCACTTTGTACCCCTTACATTACAGGTTTGAAGTAAATTCAATGTGGTCTCTACATAAGTGTTGAGAGAATCTCAAATAAATACATTGTCTGCCAATTATTTCACAAAACTGCCTTTAAGGTTGAACTTTTCAACTTTCAATAACGGCTATGCATTTACCAGAGTATATTTTTAAACTAATATACTTTTGATTAAGAAGTGTGTGTGTGTGTGTGTGTGTGTGTGGTGTGTGTGTGTGTGTGTGTGTGTTACCTTGTCTCACAAATGTTTGGCTGGTGTCCAGTAGCACCTCACACCCCTCGATAATCATCCTTTCGATGGCCAGGTTCTTGCGGATGTTCTCCGTCTCACTCACCTCGTCGTGCATAATTCTAGGAAAATAAAACGTGAAGGAGACAGAAGGACGTTGTACAGTGACAACTTGAACTGTGAGTGATTGTACTCACCTCGAGAGCTCCTCCAGTTTAGATTTGGCATAATCCAAACTGTTTCTCTCCACATGCTCATGGGGGGTGTGAGCCAGCAGTTCATGGAGGGTGAGAATGTACCGCGGAATCTTCAAGAAAAGTTAATCACAGTTAACATCAGTGAAAGGCAGTGCTCCATTATTCTGAGGGTGACCATGACATCATGACATCCCTGTCCACCCGGGACAGCAGCAGTTTTGGGCCCTGTGTCCCGTGTTCCACCAGAAATAAACAACTTATATTCAAAGAACTTGTAATTTAGGACACATAAGATGTTCAGGCTCACAAATGTATAATTGAAAAAGATCATTTGTCCAAGTGCATAAGTTACCTGCTTCCCCAATTCTACAATATAACGTTAAGCTAAGTTAACGTTCACCAAATAAAACAAACAAAGAAATACTACATGTGTTCATTGTATGCTACCTTTTCCATTTCACCTACATCAGGAATACCCAAGGAGTCGACAATAATAGCACAAGAAGTGCATGCTGACTCCACACAAAAAAATGCTGGTAGTTGGCCCTGAGCTATTCCCAGGTCCCTTTTCCCTGAAGCACATGTTAACTAACGCTCAGCACTGTAGAGCAGTGAACTCCTAATATTGACAAACTAACTACGGAAATGTATTTATATGTATTTTGATATATATTGCTCAAGTAGAGCATATTAAATGCTGTACTATACATAACAGACAATCATCTGTTAAAGTACTTAATTGAGCCTTACTTGGAACATGGGGTACGTGAGGAAGGTTTCCAGGGTCCTCTCCTCACAGTCTGGTTTGGTCTCATACTGCTTTAGCAGCTTGTCGAAGTCTCTGTTTTGTTTGCAATGTGCCAGGATCTGTAAGCTGTACTGGTGGTTTCTAACAAATTCCTGATAGATGTTTAACATTGGCAGCAAAATGTCAAACAAGTCAGCTGGGAGAAAAGAACAGATCACTTTGTTAGATGTGCAAACTGAGTCAAGGTCACAAGCTTCATCAAATAATAAAATTCATAAAAAATGATTCATAAAAATAAAATGATTACCCAGCACCAGGGTGGGCCAGCTGGCAATCCTGGCCTTTAGGCCTTGATAGAAGATTTGGTGCAAGAACATGATGGTCTCACTGAACACACATAATCATATCAATCATTAGAATAAGTTTTATAGTGTACATTTGTCTTTCATTTGTTCCCATTACCTGTTGAGAAAGATGCTGCTGACGTCATCATGTGTGATGGGAGGTTTCTTGGAGCTAGCGGCCATTCTAAGAGGTCGGAGAAAGTTGTTGACAAGGATGTGAAGTTGTTGAACATATTCTGCTTCTGCTTCGAGCATACTGAACACAACTTGGTTTCTTTTCCTCATGCTTTCAGCATGAGGCGATCGGATGTAGTCCTGGATGATGGTTTTCCACTTCCTCCGACAAATCCAGCCCCGCAGGAAGCTCTGCACCTGTGATTTGATATGAGATTTATTAAATTCAAAAGGTTTCCTCTACATTTCTTTTAGACTTTCTATGACCTCACCTTTTTGATTTTCTTGATTTCTGTATCATCATCACTCGGTGGCACCTCTGGATTAGACTGAATTTTCTCATTATCTTTGAGTAGACCACCAATCTGTATATGAACAAAAAAGATTAATTCTAAATCAAATCTAAAGGTTAAAATCTGTAAATCAAGAACAAACATGTCTAACAACCTAACTTGTACAACCCATATGTTTTGCTTCCATTCACATTATTATTATAAAATGTGTTGTCAATAAACCACGCAAATATAACATTCACTGAACTCTGAGTGGTAGAAGAATACTGCATCAATGTGAAAGCTTTTCAGGTGCACTGTGCTGTATTACCAACAGCAAATGAGGCTGATTCATACATATTGAAATTGAATTCAGTTAGAGCTTTGTATTAACACATAAAAGAGCATTGCATTTGATCCACTTTGGATGGAATAAAAATACGCTGTCAACAACCAATGACAAACTGCAAACTGAAAAATTTATAATAATCTGGGTCATAACCTTTGCGTGTGCCTGGCTCTTCTTCAGGAGTTATTACAGCACAGACACAAGCACACAGCGTCACAAGCACAATGCACCGTTACCTCGGATTTTAGCCGCTCTATCTCGATTTCCCCATCCTCTATCTGTTGTCGAAGTTGCTTGGCAACTGTTTTCTCTGTCTCCACTATTTGGAGTAGATGGAGATACTTCTGCATGAGGGTCTCATGCTCAGTAGCCAGGTTTCTGTAACTATACAAAAGAACATTGTTACGACATCATTAGCACATGCTTCATGGGCTTTCAGGAGATCACACATTACACAACATTGAGCAGCATCCCAAGCCCTGAGTGGACAGAGCTTCCTGGTTCAGGAAGTAGAATTCCCCAAAAATATCTATTATAAAACAGCCACAACGTGGTCACTTCTATGCTGATGTGAAATGACCACAAGATCTACATCAATATATAAAGTACGCTTTTAAACATCAAAATCTGTAAAGCTCAGCAAAAGGTGGTAAGGTAGGCTTTTCTTGTGTCTCTGGACTTTTAAAAACTGCTGTGGTGATTTTGAATATGTTTTTTCTGAACTCAAATAGACCGTAGAAGAAGTGAACTAACAAAGTGCCGACGTGTTTTTCCTACAGCAATTACAGCTAGCTCGAACATGCAATTTGATAGAAAATATAAAGCTAAATGTGTGCACATTTGTGGGTAGCAATGACCGAGCAACCAAGAGCCAATAAGCTAACGCTGAATTTGGGAACAGAAACCTGATCAGTCGGTTTTTACGAATCATATTTGGATTGAGGCAAAAACAAAATAAAAAACACCAGGATCGCAGGTCACGCCAAACCATAGATTTTTCTTTAAGCTAATGGGTTAGTAACGGTCCATATACATGTTGATGTTGTGCAATCTATTTGCATTTTTCTGTATTTTTCCCGTTACACGTTACATCACTTTTAAATGCCATCGCAGTTTGTACATTGCATTCAGAAAGTATCAAAGCCCTTTCCCTTTTTCTATCTTTTGCAATAGTAGCCTTATTCCAAAATGGATCTAATGGAGTTACTTTAGTCAGTTTAGTTTGACCTCTGCTCTAAAACTGTTACTGTAACTTTCAATATAACCCATCTGAGTAATTACTTAGACAGCGATGCCTTGTTCAGGGTCCGTCAACGTTTATTCTTAGTGTTTTGAATTAAATTTACAAACCAATTGACATCACAGTTGACCAATCAGAAAGCTGTAGGCGACGGCAAAATGACTGTTTTCACAGATTTAGTTATCGTGCATCTGATGTTAAAACTTCCTTAAGGCGAGAAATATATCCAATTTTAGCAACAGTGTAATAATGGGAGTAAAAGCAGGCGTTGAAGTCTTTGGATCATACACAGATGATACATTTGTGGAGATGATTGTGGATACAAGACCTCTTCTGTATGTTCTGTAAGTGCCGGGATTTATGTTCATGTTTGATGTTCATGTGCTGTCATAGTTTTCACATATGTGTGAGACTGTACGTGCAAAGTTGTTACTATACAGTCGGTTGAAAGACTTTTGTTTTTTATTGACACACAGATTAAATGTGCTTAACATAAATAAAATCCTTTTTGTAATTCAGTAGTTAATTTGGAAGTGTTTCTTAGGCTGTTATATCAATTAACAATAATGACAAAGTTGAAATGTCACATGTACATAACAATTTACACCTTTTGCTCTGACATTGCGCCTGAACTCAGCTGTAACCTGCGTCCACGGACTCTTTTTAAGATGTTTCCACAACTTGTCTGGTTAAACTTGTTTGGAAAGGGCCGTACATGTCTGTTTAAGATCCCACCGCAGACAGTGACGGCCAGAGATGAAACCAACTCATAAGAAACCGTCTGTAGACCTCAAGACTTATACCATGGCACAGGTCTGGGGAAGGATGCAAACAAATTGGAGCAGCATTGCAGCCTGAGAAGAGCACTGTGGCCTCCATCAGTAGGAAAAGGAAATGTTCGAAACCACCAGGACTTCACCCAGAGCTGGCCGCCCGTTCAAACTGAGCAATAGGAGAGAAGGGCCTTGGTCAGGGATGTGACCAAGAACCCGATGGTTACTCAGAGCAAATGTGAGTAACCATCGGGTCCTTGCTTACAGAAGGACAACTGTCAGTCTAGCACTCCACCAATCAGGTCTTTAGTGGAAGAGAGGCCTCGGTAAAACTCAAATGATACATGTAAATGATGCTCAGAATAACTAAAAAGATTCTATGGTCTAGTTAAAAACAGAACTATAAGTATTTTGCCTGAATGCTGTGTGCACGTTTAGAGGAGGCATTGCTCATCATCCATAAATATATAGACAATACTGTTCATGTTAGGACAAAGGACAAAGACTCAACGCACACAACTAAGATATACAAAGAGTGGCTTTGGGACAAGTCTTCAACATCTGACAGAACTTGAGAGGATCTGCAGAGAAGACTGGACAGAAATCCCCAAATGTAGGTGTGCCAAGCTTGTAGCATTCTCCCAAAAAAGACTAGGCTGTAATTGCTGCTCTCTGTGCCTCAACAATGTAATAAATAAAGGGTGTGAATACTTATGATGTTCTGTTTTTAATCACATCCTCACTCTGTCATTATGGAGTATTGCAATCAGATTGATAAGAAAGAATTAAACATAAATACATTTTTGAATGAGGCTTAAACAGTACAAAGGGGGTTGAATACTTTCTGAAAACAA
>JAPMNZ010889731.1:0-13133 GCA_029875035.1 Pomatoschistus microps
TATATATATATATATATGTATATATACACATACATACACGCCCTTGTTTAACTATAGCGTACGTACAATGTACCAGGTTTACTTCTGTCAAATACTACTGTTAACTGTCTCATCAAATTCACAGTGACACATGAGTCAGAGCTAACCAGACCATTAAAAGCAACAGCAGTCCTTGGGATGTGGACTGGTCAAAAATTAATTGGCCCCATGGCTGTTTGAAAGCACACAAAAAACATATCCACAGAGTGCGTAAGCATTTCCTACATAAAATATGTCAATTTTCACCACTCAAGTCAGTCCAGCAATAATGACCCCATGGTGGTTTGACAGCACAAATGACACAACACTGTGTGCTAATGACACTGAATGTAGTCACTGGGTAAACATGGTAATTAAACAACAGACTCTGCCCGAGTGGGGCACATCCAGATCTTTCAAACATCCCATTGTGTCTTAGTGCACTCTCTGGATTGCTCTTCTTTTCCTCTGTTTCTGCCCATCTCTCTCTGCAAGACATTTGCATGCTGGAGGCATAATTGGCTGGTCTCATAGCGACGATGGCAGTATTCCTAAAACGAGGACATCTCAATGCACCTCACACGTCCTCACTGTCACTATGCTCAGTGCAGAAAGCCTCCCTGACACAAACACAGCAACACAGAACACTCCTACAATGGCAGCCATGTCTGCTCCTACTCAAACTACACCCAGTGACAAGAAGGAGCTGAACTAAGCACATTTCTCTTTCTCCCTTGCAGTTTCCAAAGTTCGGGATTACCGTCAGCATGCAGTAGCACTGCAGGAGGAAGTTTTTTTTTTTCTCTGTGAGAAGGCAGTGTGAGAGTTTGCAAGGTGACAGTTTAGCTGTAGTGGATTGCTCCACTAGCTCATGTTGAGTTTGGGATGTGCAGACATTTTGAACATGCACAACTTACATATAAGTGGCACATTTTGTATGCATCATGGGCCAAAATCCTACTCTTATGTGAAAAGCAGAATAAATCGGCCATGTTGTACTACTACAATTACTTTGAGTTTAATATCAACATTTATAGAGTCCATTTTTCCGGCAGCAGATTGCTGTATAAGGGCCAATATTCACTCATCCCACTGAGAGAGTCCACCTGCCAAAACCTTAATCCATTCACCCGTGAAACAATTAGCAATGGTGAGCAGTTTTGCAATTAAAGTCTCAAAACTGTCATTCGACCCAATTCCACAAGAAAAAAAAATCCCCTTATGTATTTAAGGCAAATCAGATAAATGTCCAATTTAAATCTGAATGTCACGTCAGAGGTGTCATGTGTTGTTTTACCCATATTGTTGTTAGCAAAACTAGTTGGGACAGTTTGAAATCCAATGTGCAAATCTACTGTGGTAGGTGTATTTCAACTCTGTTTTCCTTGTGATGCTGATAAGGTTTAGGAAAATGGAACAAATATATGTCAAGTGGAGAAATAGAATTCTCTTCAGGCTTGACACTCTCCATCAAACAGCAGCATAATGTTGTGAACAAACCGTCTGTCTCAAACTCTAAATGGGTTCAGTCAAAATGGATGCTAGAGCCCAGTCAAGGCTTAAATCATCTCTGTCGCAGTCAAAGAGAGGCGTTGATGCCAGAAAGTAAAAGAGTTGGGCTGATGGAATCTGGCGCAAACACATTCCCACCTTTCCAATCTTATTTTCGTCTCCTGCCTTCTGCCTGCTTCCATCGTGGGGGCTTAGTGTACTTTTAGTGTCCCAGTGCATACAAAGTCTATCAGAATGCGTTTGTTTCATGGAGCCCCTTTTCACATTCAAAGGGTTAAACAGACCATTCAATAGCCTGTCAACATTCCCTGGCCAGCCTCATGGAAAAGTCTGCTCCAGTTTTGTTCAGGACCAACACTTGTCTACTCTGCCCGTTGTTGCTTGCGTCTTGTAATATCCATGACAATCGTGTTGGGCCTTTCAGGGGGCTCTGTAGCGCCCATTCTGTGGGGCCACTTTCAGGCCATAAAGAGCTTTATTTGTGTGCATTTGAAAGAGTCATGTGAAGTGCCCTTGGACTGGAATCCCCTTCAGCAGGTCACCTCTGTCCCAATGGGCTTCACTCTTGGTGGCAGTCATCAGTACTGCCTTCACACTCTTATAAAGCACGGTGGATAGATAACTATGGCCTACAAAGGTGGACAAACGCAAGACAAAATAGCTGGCCAGTCACAGTCAGTCACAAGGACTCCGATTGTGTATCCATGTTATGACTCTGGTGTGTTATGATTGTCTCTTGATGCGACACGTATGCCTTTCTATGTGTGATGTATCTGTGACGTAACAATGACTATGTAAACCATGTCCTGACGTTGTTCTGTCTGAAAAACTAAAACAACTCAGACCTGAAGGAAACTGAAGAAACTTCCAGATGGCTCTGGTGCGCAAATATCCCATCTCTGTGTGGTTGATTTTCCGCAAAATAGTATTCGTCTCTGTGTGTGCACATCTTGAAAGCCTCTAAAACTAAATATTGGAAGTGGGAAATTAAAAATTATTTTAGTTCATTTGAATAGTGAACAGTACATTTTTTAATTATTGACATTGCAGATGTTTTATAAGGTCCAACTGCCCAAAACTCACCAGAGGCTGAACATTTGAGGCAAATGTTCAGGCGTGGGAAGATGGGATAGACGATCTAACGACATATTTGTTTTTATGGACCATATGGAAATCACAAATCAATGTATGTGCACAGCGGACATGTTAGTCAGTGGTGACCCTAACGGCCATGTGTGTGTGTATACTGAATGGTAAACAGTGTCACCCTGACCTTCGGCATATGGGTATTCATTCTGAAGGAGGCCTTTCACAAACACAGCCATGCTGCCATCCAGGCCCTTGGGACTTTGATTTGTTAATGAATTGCTCTATTGACTTGAGTCTTTGCTTGTTTCATTAGAGGACACTAACATCACTCCCTGCTTTCTTTTTTTATTTTTGGTCGTTTTATTCAAGCCTGATCTCCTGTGTGGAGGAGATGTGGGCAAAGAAGAAGGGGGGCCCATAGTAGGCTATTGTATGTTTGATTTAAATCTTTAGGCTTGTCATCTGTTTTCCCCCTCCTTCTGTGGCTTTCATTCTTTGGCCTGGCTAATTTGTATTGTGGCAGTTTAAGACAACTCTCCAGTGCTCAGTGATGCAAGAGAACAAACGTAATGCTGCTCCTCGGCCCCTCTCCTCTGCCCCCCAGCCCTGGCTCACCCTCGTGGACAGGCTGTGGTCCAGCTCTGCCTCCTCTAAATCTATTTCCCAGTCCCTCCCCAGCCCTCATTACCATGAGGAGACAATAATGGTTTTGTCAGAACGATACCTGCTTTACAAGCAGCAGATTATTGTGTCCTGCCAATGTTAACACAACAAGTACAAGCTCTCTGTCTGTGGCCGTTCCACCGGCTGTCAGCACTCATCCATAATAGCGATAACACATGGCACACAAAGACTTGTGACCCTGCAGCTAAGTATACAAAAACATATAGACAATATAGCTTAACACAACATATGGCGTTATCACAAACCACCAACAAGCCTGAGTTTTCCTGTCCTATGGCCAGGAAATGTGCTGCCCCTGGCTGCTATATAGACCACACAGTGCCATGGTTGTGCACCAATTACACTAACTTTACCAGAAGTGCCATAAGCAAAAAGGACACCTGTGGGTGGTAAATATGTCAGAACCATTCCAGACGGACAACGTCGTCAGAATTGAATCCTCGTGTAGTCAGACGTCACAGTTTATGTGATGCCTATTAAGAAATGTATAGAAATGTTAATGTCAGATATATTGTTTTTGGTGGCAGTCTCAGAGAGGTGAATTAAAACCCTTGTCCAAACGCCTGCAGCTACAGCAGCCCTTTCTGGACTGGTTTGGACACCAGCATCACATGTGATGCTGTAGCCTCTGAAGGGTTAATTAGACAGGTTTGCTGTGGAAGAACTTCCTGTGACTATGCAACAAGGCAGTGGGTGAGCTGGAGGAGCTTCCTGTCCTCTGCAGAGACCTGAGACCCTGCTGTGAGGGTTCAACATGGCTGCCAGCTCCATTGTCCTGAAAGAGGATGTGAACTGGTGTTGTCTTGTCCACAGGCCAGAGACAAATTGTTTATGACGCACAAACTTTACAAAAAGGTTCACCTAAACAATCTAGATTGGATGTGGCCCAAATATTCTCCAGGAAATAAGCAAAATCTCACTTCTGAATGACCTATTACGCTGCATTTCCAATACAAATTCAGAAGATTTATGAATTTTGTAAAAGTAGGTATTTCAATGAGGTGAAAAGGCTTGTAAAACATTCCGAAAATTGTACATATGTATAGGTTATCATCAAAAAGAAGTTTCCCATTCACTTTCTGTCCACTGTAAATCTGTAAACGTCTTGATCTTAAGTATGCACTCACACTTCAGCTCAGCAAACAACAGCAGTGGGAAAGATCTTAACCATTGGACGAGTTACTTGTTCAGGTCTGCATGGCCTGCCACTATGCACACAGAGAAATCCCAATATTTATCCAGTTTGTATGACCGTGGCACCTGCTGTGGGAGACATTAGTCATTTGTAAGTATTAACACGGCCACTTCCCCTCTCCCTTATCTTCACTGTCTTGCTGTCTCCTCTCCTCCTTTGCACCCATGTTCCCTCCCTCTGTGAGTACACTGTCAGTCACGTCCTAGTCTTTTAAATGTCATCCACTTACTGCGGAGAGCCGTCACCCCACTTGACAGTTTTATTGGCCCACGTCACAATGATGGCAATGATGGCGATGGAATAAAGAAGAAGGAAGAGAAGAAAGTGAGCTGGAGGGGAGACAAGGCAGTGTCAAATCAAATTAGACTAATCAGAGTGACGTGATTAATAGGAGTTCCATAGTGGGGTAATCATGCACAGCCATCATCACTGCAGTGGACTTCAAATTAGCATGCCCCGCAGTGAGACTTTGATCTGGCAAGCATCAAACAAAGACAAGCGTCACTTTGTCAGAAACTTACAGCGCACCTTCGCCTCATCGTCTCCTCACTGCTCCGAAAACAAAGACGCCAGACAAAATGAGACAAAAAACTACAACTGCAGATAACAATCATATCTGCTCTTGTCCTGGATGATCTCTTACAGTCTGTAAGAACTTGGCACTTAAGACAAGGTCTTCAAAGTGATATGGAACCAGAGTGTTTTCATAGAAATGTCCATCACGCAAAGAAACAAACCTCTTCAAACTGTTTTACAATGATAATGCACAGTACTAACCATAGTGAGCCCTAGTCCTAAGCCAGGGGTGTCAAACCGGTTCCAGAGAAGGGCTTGTGTGGCTGCAAGTTTTAGTTCCAACCTGAACAGGAGCACACCAGACCCCGCCCATTTCTTCAGAAGAGTTCAGTTTTAACCTGAAGATTTGAGGAAATGATTGGAGTCTTGTGCTCCTGCTTGGGTTAGAAATAAAACCTGCAGCCCCACCGGCCCTTTCTGGAACTGGTTTGACACAACAGCCCCAAGCCCTAACCCTAACCCTAACTCTAAACCTATATCGGAGTTAGGGTTCGAGCCCACCACGGGACCTTCTCCACTGACTCCCACTGATGTCTGCTGTCGCTGTGTCCTTGGCAAGACACTTAACCTCTGGAAACATGAGCCACAGTGGGGCGGCTGCGGCTGCAAAGTGCCAAACTGCCGTTGTGTCCTTAGGCAAGACACTTCACCTCCATTGCCTAGAATGAGTCTGGTGTGTGTGTGATGGTTGGTGGTGGTCGGAGGGGCCAATGGCACAGACTGGTTGCCTCACTTCTGTCAGTGTGCCCCAGGGCAGCTGTGGCTACAGTAGTAGTTTACCACCACCGTGTAAGAAGTGAATGAATAATGACACGTAAAGCGTCTTTGAGCGTCCAAAAAAGCGCTATATAAAACCGATGCATTATTATTATTATTGTTATTTTTATGAACTCCTATTTCAGTCTCCTATCACAATACTACATAATCCATGGATACTCAATCAGTCACAGATATCATATCAAAGAAAAGCAGGAAAAAAAGGAAAAGTATTGATGCAGGGTTACCATACAGGAGGTGCATGCCAGACATATTGCACATGCTTTTTGTGGTATAGGGAAACCGTGCTAACAGCTAAGATTTCAGAATTATAATTTCCATGCAGTTTGGCAAAATATATAACCAATAGTTGAACAAACGCATGATTACATTGCAGCGATGGAAGGTAAAGGAACCATTTCAACTTTAAGAAATAAGAAAGAGACATTTCAAACCTGTCATAGCACATGTAGTGTCAATACCGTAAAGATTGTGCTTGGTCTGCTCTACTTCGACTCCAAAACTGACATTTTCATTAAAAGGTCACAATTCTTTTCATGTATTTGCTTCTGTAGATGTGAATAGAAACCTGCCATGGTAAAATGAAGTGCAGGGAGGTGGAGAGTGGGACAGGGATTTGGACATGGACAGAGGTGAGACGTGACTGTCAGAGATACAAGATCAAGAAGTCCAAAAGACCAAAGCCATCAGTTCTCACCAAGATCTTAGCAGAGAGGTACAGGCCCATAGTGCTTATCTAGGAAAGATACAGAGCATTGCATAATATAGAGTGATATGTGAGCCAGTCTGAGGAAAAGTGCATGTCCTTCACAAACTCAATGCTTATAGACCAACTTAAACAAAGGACAATAATATGCGTGAATCCATTGAAATGACTCATCTTTTCAATTGTGATTATTTGATGTGTAGCTTATTGGCTTTGAATTTAAATGAACTGTATTAGTATGTGGGAGTACCCTCTATGGAGATAATTCATTGAAACTAATACCAAAATAAGATATGGTTCTTCTATTTTACTGTATCAGCTGCCTGAAGTTTAAAGATGCCCCCGCTTAGCTGTTCAAATGAGGATGTGGAAAATTTCCTTCTGAAAACGGATTAAAATAATTTGCCAAGAATAATCATTTCAAAAGCAATAAGGACCCGGAGTGTATCTATTGAGCATTAAATATTTTCTAGTCTGAATTAAAAAGCTCATTACTGTCTTTCATTTCCTTGATGGAATCATGCCCACTTCTTTTTTCTCGGCCCCCTTGGTGGATGGGTAATTTTCTGAGGAGGCTGGAGGAGTAGGCCCAGCGCGGCTGCGTGTTCAGCAGGGAAAGTACATGAAAGTGTCCTGTTTTACACAGTGGATCTCATTCTCCATGCTGTCCACATTTCTGTCTGTCTATCTAGAGACTAGCTCTAAATCTCCTTGGTCTAACAGTCTTAGAAGAGTATAAGAGGCTTCATAAATGCTGCTCAGTATGATTCTAAATCCAAGTCTAATCTTTTATTCTTTACCTGTCAAAGCCCGTCACTCAATTCTCTCTCTCATTCCTCCACATGTTGTCAATATGCCAGGGAATTGCTGAAATAGGTTATCTTCAACACCTGTCAGCTGATTTCCAAACCAAAATTAAGTTGTGCAACCGAACGGCCAGCACATTGAGTAGTGGGAAGCAGTGATGGGTGGGTTCCCCGACTGGTCTTTGTGACGTCAGGCTGGTGGCATGGCTGAGAGCTGTGTGTCGCTCGCCTCTGACAGCTGCAATGGCCACAGTAAAACACCCTGCCGGCCGGGGCCAAGGCCTCTCTCCTGCTGTCAACACACCGATCGGCTTTCATGGATCATCTCTTATCTGCCGAATCTGTCATTGCAGAGGAGGACTCCTTTCGGGGGCTTTAAACCATGCTGCCATGGTTCACAGGCTCCAATACCCCTCTTACAGGCACACTCTCCCTGCCTTTCACCGCTGTACTTCTCCTCTCTTTCTGGATTACATAAGCTGCACGCCATTTGGTCCCACTAAAACTACCTGAGGGGCATAATATTAGAGGTGTGGGTCTGTTATGGATGGATTCTATGAAAGGGAAGAGGCTTTTGTTTGTTTGGACAGATGCACAGGGCCATTTGTGAACTTCTGTCAGTGATCAAAGCAGCTGATGATGTAGAACAGATTCATGGACCATGTCTTATCAGCCCCTGCTCTAACTGCCATCCATCATTCTGAGCCCTCATACGTCTCATTCCATTGACAGCACTCCAAACAAGGTGCATTAATCACCACCACTCCCTTCTTTCACCAGGTGGTGCAAGCACTTCAGACACCCACCAAGAATTCAGAAGGGTGGAACTATCAGAATACTCCTCAAGGTACACTAAAGCATGCATTTTCCCCTCAAAATAATCTTGGTATTCTTCTGATGGGACTAAATAAGACATAGTATGCTTCTTGTATTTGGGCTCTCTATATTTTTCATGATGGCAATCTGTCTGCATGAATAAACGTTATGCAGGACTTGGTTTTGTCATGATATGTGTCAGCAACAGTGAGTTCAACAAATAAGCATTATATTGCTGGTTGTGCAGCTTCTAAAGAACAGTTATAGCTGTCTTTAAAAAAAAGGTCAGGAGGTCAAGAGCCAAAGCATCATGTCATGGAATGTCAAGTCAAACGATGGAGCATTTGTTGTTAAGGAGTCTACCAGATGCAGAGAAAGGGTTGGGTAAAACTTTACAGCTCAAAGTCAAAGTTAGGGCTGAAGTAAAATCTGATGTTGACAGGTAAACAGTGAGTTCATCTCAAGGTGAGGAGACATAAGCACTTGAAAAAGCCATATCTTTGATGACCCTACACAAAAAGACATTACAACAAGGCTGCACAGTAATGAAGGTTGAACATACCCAACAAACTCAATATTTCTGTCATATTCTACCATATATGTCAGGGGAGTTGCATAACCTTGCTGGTGTCCTTGGCCCCTGAACTGTTAATAAGCCTATTTGTTAAAATGACAGTGGCAGGCAGCATAAGCTCAGTCACTCTATGCCTCAGAGTGGAAGTCAGTTATCCCTGTGCTCAGCTCATCTGGCAGAGGTGAGAGGATATCAGTCTGACTGCTGTGACAGCTCTACTTTAGCATATTCATGACTGGTAGAGCCTCATTTCACAGGTGTATTAAAATACCTCTAACCCCTTTCTCATAGGGAGCCTCTTTTCGCCCAGTGATGCTGAGACGCCATGCATGAAAATCGATGGGGAAAATATGTAGAAATATAAGCATGCATCAAAGGCCGGGTCAAGAACCTAATTTCACAGTGACACCAGAGGTAATTTGGCTCTTGAAATGTTTGTCAATTCACCATTCATTTGAGCCGCCTTGGCGTGTGAGGCCACTGATGTGAATGCAAGGTGGCCAACCTGAAAGCCTATATTTATGGGGCACTTTTGTGAATACATTATGCCTGTCACAATGAAATAAGTGACATACTTACATGGTGCGAGGAGTGAGTCCAAAGGGGCGAGCACCGGGCAGGGGAGAGATAAGAGGAGAGGTAATTAGTACATTCATCTTTTTTATGATATCATTTTTCAGACATATATGATCACAATGTAAATTAGAAATAAGGAGGGACCTGAAGAAAATGGAATCCATTTGGACTGGGTCAATCGCCCAACAATAGCGGTGCTGGGAGGCCAAGTATAATTTACGGTGGTGTCTGGCTCTCTCTTTCCTGCCATGCACCTGGCAGAGGCAGATACTCTGCTTCCTACAGCTGCTAGTCCCGGTGCCCACAGATAATGTGCTCATCTCCAAATGACACGCATTTGCCACACCTGAAAAAAGCATTGGACTAAACTGGCTTTCTGTAATTTTCAGAATCCTCATTCCTCTTGTGCGTCTGAACTAAACACTCACATCAATTGAATTCTAAGGAATATTGATTGTTGATTGAGTTGTCATGCAGATGAAGCCCCTCCCTCATTTCAGTGGAAACATTACGTCTGTATAATTAGAAACAAAAAGTTAATTATGTAATTATAAGGCCAACAGCCTGCATTGGTTTACCCTGCTTTAGTCGGTTTAAACATTATCTCTTGTGTGCACATCATAACAGGCGGAATGTGAGGAGAGAAGATTAACGCCTTGGAAAGCAGATGCAAAATTTAATTCTCCAGTCCACGGCTGCCTGGGAAACCATTAAGTAATCACAACATTCTCCCTCGATTAAATTCACGGCTGCCACTTTGCACACAAAGGAATGACGGAAAAAGAGGTGCCGCAAAGCTCTGCCATTTTTATTGACTGTAACGTCGCCCTGCCTGGGGGCAAAGATGAATAAAAGTGTTAAATAGGGTGCCTCTATCTGTCAGAAAATGAAAAGTTTGAGTGGGCAAAATAAAATCTAAGTAAAATAAAGGCAAGGACTGTTGTGATTTGTAAGAGCTGATAAAAGCTCACGCAGAGTTAAGAAAATAAATGGAGCCGCAAACAGATGCATCTGATATTCTCTATTATTTTTCAGCCATTTCACTTCACCACAAATTATTTTTTGTCCCCAGAAGCTACAGATAAGGTCAAGAGAAAAAGTAGCCTTGGTTTGAATGGATTAAGAGCACCTACAGAAGCACACAAGCAGAGATTTGCCTCACACATAAAACCTGTAGAAGCAGAAGGCAGCTTGTATTGACAATTTGAAATGCATACAGTGAGTGTGACAAATTAGTTATGGGTGTGGGAAATTATTATGGCCTTGAAATTATATTTATTTAATGTTACGCAGTGAAGCGGCTTGAAACAGCCCTGAAGGGATAGAGGTCAAAGGGGCGATCTTCATCTATAAACGAGCACTTAAGGGCAAAGAGAGCCTCCTGCTCTGATTAATTGGCTAATTCATTAGTTTGGTTAAGTCGTTTAGTAAGATGGTTGAGAAGAGGGCTTATAACCTAAGGGCTCTGCAGAACATCGGCTACAGATGAGCAGCACAACGGTGGCTAATGCTAATGAACTGTGCATATTCACATCAAAAGAAGTGGGATAGATTTTGGTGTGAGGCACTGAAGCACACTGGTGTATACTCACACGCAACATTCTTTCAGGCTAAGGATGTGCATATTCAGGTGTTATTGGCATTTACCTCACTTTATGTTGCGTTGTTATGTCAAAGGGGAATTCTCGCCAGATTTAGGGACGACAACATCATCAAGCATTTCAGTCAGTTCACAGAATAAGGTCACACAATATAGGCTACCTGCTGTGCGTGTGCATGTGTTGTGTGTAAATACGACACCGTCCATGGTCGTATTTACACATGCGTCTTAAAAAGCGCTTCCCTGAACGCGCTATGTGCATCCTCTCAGAAGTCTGACGCACAGTGACATTCTGATGCACAGCAAGAACCAAAGTGGACATTCACAAAGTAACTGGCAGCCTGTTGCTACACTCCCAGTCACTCCTGTCCATCACTGTCCTCCCAGGGGCCCCTCATTCATACCCTAGGGGCCTGCGTGGGGCCTGGGCTTCACCCGTTCTCTCTCTGCTCAGTGCAAATGCTAGGATCAGGTTTGGGGAAGGCAGCAGTTTTTTGTATACAGTGAACAGCTGGCACATTCCAGATAGCAGCTGAATTTTAGTACGGACAAAGACGACAAGCTTTGCCCAGTCTTTCCATAACCTATTCAGTCCGACATAAATAGGTTCAATAGCTTCTTATCACAACAGTCAAAGAAGCTGATGATCATGTAATTTATTGTCGCATTGATATTTTTTATTATTTTATACCAATGCTACTACAACCAATGCTAGGGGTCTTCCCACCATCTCATCCCATCTACACACCACATTTGGGTTCAATCTGTCTCTAGTTTTTGTGTGATTCTTCCAACTGACACACACACACACACACACACACACACACACACAGACACCTACACACACACACACACTCGCACACACATAGTCAATATAACCTTTGGCAGGGAAATCATAGCGTTTCACTTTTTTTGATATATAAAAGCAAAACATATAATCGCCGAGATAAACAGTGTTCTTCGAAAGTACTCTTTGTGTATATAATAATAATACAAATGACTAATGAGATTACAAGTTTGAATTTCCATACATCTTCTCGCTGTCAAAGAAACTCCTCCAAAACAGCGGAGAAGATGGCTGAACTAAGGACTACAATGGAGTGTTTGCATTTTTCTCAAACCCTTCCAAAACACAAAGAGCGCGGCATGTGACAGGTTCTATTATGCGGTGGCCCAGGCGTGGAGGAGGCAGCTCCGTGGGGTGGGGGTGTTCCAGTGGGCGGATGGGGTGACGGGGTGAGCTGGGCCAACATGTGCACAGGGTGTCAGAGGGCCACAGTGATGGCAGGTGATGAGCACTGTCCCGCCCTCGGTGCCATAACCCATGTCACACAGAGCTATGGGCCTATCAGCACAAAGAGAAATGATTGCACAGGGAATATCGCAGACAGGAAGAATCTGTCACTGAGCGGAGCCCTCCCTCTCCAGACGTCACAGACAAATTATGGCCTTTTTTAAGGACGGCATAAGGCAACAGGAGGCCAGCATCCTTCTCTGGTCGGATGGACGAGACGTGAAAATATAACAAAAGGCTGAACACGGCGGTAGCAAACACTCACTCAATTCACTTTTCTCATCCGTTGGTTCTCTTCATGTTTCCGTTGACTTTTTTGTGATTTGTTTTGTTACACTGTCTTTTTGCGCCCTAAGTTGCAGTCCTGTATGAAGTGTGCTATACGAATAAAATGTCTAATTCTTTCCATTTTATTTCTGCTCACAATCCTGTAAGTAAGAGCCATGCGTTTTATAGTTCCAAGTAGCAGTGTTTTATTCAGGATGTTTATATGTCTGTTAAAGATGATGTCCACAATGCACAAAAACTAATAATACATAATCTTAATAATATATTGGATCTATTGTACACAACAGCGCATTCTTACTCAGTGTGTATGGAAGTATCCAAACATCTCACCAAATAATAGAACAATATGGTTTTAGGTTGTTCCTGGAAAGAAGCCATATCTTTTGTATTGAAATATATTAGTCCAATTGAACCATTATGACGTTGCCTTTTAAATTTATCTTGGCCAGCACAAAAGATCAGTGGCCCTTTAACAAATGTGAAGGGGATTATTCTTTTTCTCCAGCTCCAAAGCCCACAACCATTCTGCTGTCTTTCACACAAGGGCATGAACTTGGATGGGTCGTGCTTTCCCCCCTGCTGGATGCCACATTTTAAACACACAGTCACAATTGACTGGATT